>WSYH01004002.1:0-48473 GCA_036426205.1 Ascaphus truei
AACTGTTTATTCCCACGCCACTTGTCGTTGAACTTGACTGCTAAGTGATCAAAGCTCTCTTATAGAAAAAGTATCCGCTTTGCGGTTTTGCGGTTTGGACGGCAGCCAACTCGTTCCTGAAAAGATCTTTCGAGGAATCTCCATTGAAGTCAATGGGCCCATTGACTTACAATGGGAAACCGCCGCTCCTCCTCTCGGACGCCATCTGCTGGTCTTCACAGAAAACAGGACCAAAACAGCAAGATTCGCCATTGGAATGCATTGAGCCCTAATGGCGGCCTATGGAACCCTGCAAAATGGTGCCTGAAAAGGCGGGAAAATTACACAAAGGGCTATAATCATTAAAGAACTATTAACCCTTGTACTCCCGGATGGATCCTAGTGTGTGTGTGATGCAGACGCTGATATAACAATAAAACCTGGGAACAGGGGAATACACATTTTCATGTTATAACAAGGGTTAAATCACATTTCTGGACCTCAGCCCAGTTAACCCCTTGTCTCCCTGGTGAGATCAGGGGGTGGCCAATTGGGGTGTAACCCCTTTAATCCCGGGCCAAATCCTCCCCATCGTCACAGCGGGCAACGCCAAAACACCACACTCCGGACACGCTCCTTCTGCTGCGGGTGCGTGTATATATATGTCCCCACCTCAGTATAAGGGACGGGTCTGGTCTGCGGGCAGCATTTAGCGTAACATTATGTCGAGCCCACAGGACGCAGACCAGACTGATCTGGCCTCTATGATGGCCATGTATCAACAAATCCAGGCCTTAACTGATCAGATGGCTCTCCTCACTCAACAGGTACAGGAATTTTAATTTCAGGCGCCACCTGTGGCCACACCTCCGGCGCAGGTAGAAACGGTGCCCGCCGTGTCTACAGGCCCAAAGATTCCGGCACCCAAGCCGTACGCGGGGGATCCGCACGCCTGTCGTGGATTTCTTAATCAATGCGAGATCCAGTTTGAGATGGCCCCGCAGCAGTATTCCACTGGTCGTAAGAAGGTGGCATATGTTTACAGCCTGCTCACTGGAAATGCGCTGGCATGGGCCACCCCGATCTGGGAACTACATCCCGAGATCACCTGAGATTATGCTGCCTTTAGACGGGGCTTTTGACAGGTATTCGACACCCCAGCAAGCCAAGAAACTGCTTTTGACTCTTTGCTTCAGCTTTCAAAGGGACGTCGGTCCGTGGCCCAGTACGCCTTGGAGTTCAGGACCATAGCGGCCGAGACACGATGGGACCAGGAGGACTTAGGGCCTCATGCAGTAAGCGTTGATAAGGGAAATATGGCCATGTTATAGCCAAAATTGGGTTTGAGATTCAGTAAGCGCCGATAAGTGCTTCATATCGCCAGGTTTCGGAGCCGATAATTTGGTTATGGCCAGTCGCCTGCCGATAAGCCTGTTTTCGACACTGATCGCCACTTTTTTAAATCGGCTGGATTCAACAAAAAAAAACAGCTTATCGGGGCTGATCGGCACTACGAAATTGAGATGTTATGGCCGATTTCTCCCGCCAACTAAAGTTGGCATTTTGGACGGGAGAACGATCGCTAAGGCTGCCGGAACGGCACTTAGAAAAAAAAAATCTTCTGTACATCAATGGAAGTCAATGGAGCGGGGACGTATAACAGTATAGTACTGTTTACGTTTCATTGCTCACAATACAAACGTCATTTGCATTACAGTGTGGGGGCATTCCCTGCATTGTGTCACAGCTGATGTGTCTTATTTGCATAACATTCGACTTTTACATGTTTTCAGCATTTGCGGGTCACATTACTCATCATGTGATGATGTGGCAAGGGAAAATACTATACTACACTCTTAAAGGAGAACCTCACATCATATCACACATTTTACTCAACTCAGCGACAATTATTTACATGATGTTACACATGACACACATGTCACACATACACCGTATATTCATCTTCCTTTACATTACACAATGCTTGTAATGTGACACGCATCTTTAAACGTTCATGTACATCTGTCTTCTCATGTTTACATCTAGTTTTGGGTCCTCCCTATTTTCATGACGTCACTTATTGGACGCTCAATCACATTGCATGTTTACATTGTAACCGTAGCATTACAAGCACTTCAACCTAACTTATACACACATGTACAGTAATTCAGCATTGGGACACCTTGTTAACTCATTCTATACCAACTATCCTCCTTACACAAATGCATGCATATGCACACGACTATTCATTGTTGCCAACATGTCACAATAACATGCCTAATTACACATGTTACACAAAACTTTTCCCACGTCAATCTCAGCCTTTTTGTCTCATTACATGACTGACTCTTGCGTTCACAAGTGTTACATGCATTGCACATGCAACTATTTATTTGCAAGCAATCTTTGTACAAAGCTTCACGTCACATCATTGCCAAATATCATCATTCCCTGCAGAATACACACAACAAATACTTAAAACAACAAGTGCACACAGCTTGCCACAGAAGTACTTTATTATGTTAATGTAACACCTTGCATTTTACTATGTCACCTGACATTATCACATACCTATTTAAAGGACGCACATTACCTGCTCATTCACAGCTACTCATTTCAAAATGTTGCGAATGTTTAGGAGACGCAGGAACATTCTTTTCTATGACATGCTTGCTGATCAAGAGAATGATATAGGGCAAGGTAGGGACACACCGAGGGACAGTGACAGTGACGCGGATACGACAGGGACAGAGAGAGGGACAGGCCGAGGGACAGGTAGAGGGACAGGAGATCAGAGGAGAAGACAGAGGAGACAACTTGTGCCTCGTCCGCGTCTGTACAGGGAGAGAACCCTGTTAGATGGGATGAGTGAGGAGGAGATTGTAAGTCGCTATCGTTTGAGTTCAGCAGCAATCTTATCTCTTTATCAGGAGATAAGGGGGGATTTAGATTTTTTCACAGCCAGAGGTCGTGCAGTCCCTGGGCTTGTTAAAATGCTCTGCTCATTACATTATCTTGCTTCCGCGTCATACCAGACAACTGTGGGCATAGTGGGCGGGGTCTCGCAATCTACATTCTCGCGGGCCTTGACCCAGTTTCTCTATGCACTCAATAGACGCGCTAGGAATTATATTCATTTTCCTACAGAGGCAACAGAGTGGCTGGAAGTCAGGACTGGCTTTTATAATATAGCAGGGATACCATCTGTGCTGGGTGCAATCGATTGCACACATGTTGCTTTGATTGCACCTAGTCAGAGTGAGCATGTGTACCGCAATCGGAAGCACTACCATTCACTCAATGTACAGGTGGTATGTGATGCCACGATGAGGATAATGCATGTGGTACCCAAGTTCCCTGGTTCCAGTCACGATTCCTCTATCCTGAGGAACTCTTCAGTCTTCCATGCGTTCGAAGAGGGACATTTTGAACCTGGTTGGCTGCTGGGTGAGTACATATTTACATGTTCTAACACAAAACACATGTTGATTTAGGAATGTTGGCATTGTACAATTTGATCACTAATGTCAGCTTATGTGTGCTCCATTCATTATAGGTGACTCAGGATACGGAATTAGGCCGTGGCTCTTGACTCCGGTGCTAAACCCTCAAACTGAAGCAGAGGAGAGGTACAATGCAGCCCATATATCTACAAGATCTGTTATAGAGAGGACATTTGGCCTACTCAAGACCAGGTTTAGGTGTCTGGACAGAACTGGTGGGGCTCTTCTATACAAGCCTCAAAAAGTGTCTGATATTATCCTTGCCTGTTGCATTTTGCACAATGTTGCACTCAGGCACAATGTACAGTCAGACCTAGCTGAGGCTTTGGTAGACGAGCATCCCACCCATGTAGCTGCTGAAAATGAACAAACAGCCAGTGGTGGCCAGACACGACAGAATCTCATCAATTCATTTTTTTCTTGTAAGTACAAACTCATATGTTCCTAGTACTACTTTTATAGTTTAATTATGTTATATTAACAATAATGTTTCTTTATATAACCTTCTGTTAGGACACAGATGAATATGGGTTGCACACCTTTCTTTTCTCTGCTGTGTGCACAAAGGGATGTGGCACCGGTATGTTATTGTTGCACAGGTTATATAATCCCTCTTCAATTGTACTTTAGTTGTGTGTATGTGAATACAACTTGGGTAACAAAGCAATAATATTTTAGCATTGTGTTATTCCTTATGCTAAGACAAAACACATATTATGCCCATAATCATTCATGCTTCTAGTATGCTTACATACAATGTTATTGGTGCAGTGTAACATGTACATCCAGATGATGTGTACACCAGGCTGATTTACATTTTGAATGTCATTAAATATACATGGTGTTGCACATTTAACACCAAATACACACTTTGATGTGTTCTTTACGGTACTGAAGATGGCATGTCAATGTTTGCAATTTATATATTGTTCCTTTGCATTATAGGTATATTTGCAGTATGACTGATCATGGTATGTATATTTGCTGACATCTCTCATAAGATGTGGCTACCTCAATCTTCCTATAATTATTGGAACTAAAAAACCAACATATTGGTTTAAACACAAATGTTACATATATGTACTTTCTGTATCATGTATATGCATTTAGCTACTCTTGAGCTTTCATGTGCATTGTATTACAAAATGATTACTCCCATTTCATCACATTTTATGTATGTTTCCTTATAATTTCCATTAATGTAATATAGAGGTGGTTGGAGAAAAGGGGATAACTGTACTTATTTGTTTACTTACGGGAGCACATTCATCACTAGCATAGACACACTTTTTAAGACAACTGTTTGTGTCTCTATCAATTGGTGTAGGATCCATGTATAACACCGACAAATGATAACACCAGCTTTATTATGGTAGCTTATATCATCATATTGACTATACTATGTATTGCTAAACGATTAATAAACACAGTAAACTATAGTTAGTTAGGTTAATGAAATATACACAGAAACGTACTTCATAACATGATGGTGATGTCATATTCAGAACATCATGCATTGGAGGGGACCATAACATCTGGCCAGTAACATTATTTGCTACAGTCCCAAACCATTTTATCTACATACCCATGTAACAAGAGATTTTAAAAATAAATGGCTACTTGGTTGTAAGTGTCCTTTACATTGGGAGAAGGAGTGGCTCACTGAGTAAAGACACACACTGGCACTGATAGTTTGAAGCAGGGGAGTCTGGTTCAATTCCCGGTGTGGGCTCCTTGTGACCTTGGCCAAGTCACTTTATCTCCCTGTGCCTCATGCGGCAAAAAAACATTTGTACGTTCCACGGGCCAGGGACCTCAGGCTGAAACATGTGTCTGTAAATCGCTGCGTACAACTAGCAGCCCTATACATGAACATGCTCATATTATTATTATTATTGTTACATATTTTCGACAGTCATACGTTCCATTACATATTAGAATACACAAATGTGTTAGCAGAGTGGGAATGGTTGTTATATATAAAACACACCATGTCATAAAATGTTAGTAGTCATTAAAGAACACTCAATAAAAATTCATGAGGCACTCTTTTGCAACATCATTATGTTAATTAAGTGCTTATGCAATATAGGCATAAGGGTATCACATTTTTAATTGTTTGTTAATAAGCGCTGCAAGCAATATAAAATTAGTTCCATATGTAGTATAGTAGTCGGTGGCTCCTCCTCACAATCATCTCATATAAAGGTAGACTCTTCTGAAATCATACATTGATCCGATTGTATCTTCCCCGACATCTCTGAAATACAGCAAACACATGATGGTCAAAGATGGCACCTTACTAGATATGCATCCGTGACAACGCGTTACGCAGCTCTATATGATTGTGTAGATACACACGTCAGTCACTTATATGTTAGAAGTAAAACTGTTCATCAGTATGTAATGTTTCTTTAAATTTGTAGCAGGCATAACTATGTATAAGAAGTGAACGTTGCCTGTATACTGAAAGATGTGCGCGCACATCTTTGTGTGCGCACGCACTTCACGCTTGGCTCCACTAACTGTTAGCGCATGCGCAAAACAAAGCGTACGTTGTGCGTTCAATACATGTTGAAAATACCAGTAAACATAACATCTTTATTTCAAATACAATGAAGACGAAACTACATTCGTTCTAAACGAGTACATCTGTATTCTTTTTAAACAGACGTGTTTGAACAGAAAGCACGGCCGATAACACAATGCGCAAATGCAATACGTGTGACGTCATGTTAAGCCAGCGTGAAACGCACGCTAACACTCCTCCCACTCAATTAACATTCGGCTAATGCCCAGGGTACGCCTACAAACACTGAGCCGCACGCATCACACACTGCAGTTACCGTTACTATAACAAAACATGACAGCCAATAGGCTTTGAGGCGCGCACGTCGCTTGGGGGCGGGACTTACATCAGTAATCCTTTTTAAGGACGCCTTGGCCCATGACAAGGGTCCCACGTCATACGTGGTGGACCCGGTTTTCAATGTTGTAGATGTTGCATGATAACAAAACAGGTATGTGTTAGAGTAATGGAAAAATGTTGCTAATATGTTTAAAGGGATAGGAAAGTACGTATATTTATTCCGTCAGCAATGTGTACTACTCTTTCAGGTCCTACTATATTGTATTAGGAAACAATTTGTTTGTGATCGCTACATGTTATGCAGTCTGCAATGTTACGCTCTATCCACGCATTGAAAGTGAAAATGGTGGTTACAAAAAAAAAAAAAATTTAAACGCAGAGTCAACGCATAACGATTGTTATATTTACCATTCTTCTAGAATTAACTCTTCGCCTGGCTGCAACTGGTCGCTCCAGAAATGCAAGGCATTTTCATCCACGCTTAACCCAACCGCTGAATCCAGTATGGCACATATCTCCTCCAGGATGCGCTCATAGGAATCGCCACTGCTTTCTTCAAATAATTGGTCGGGAGGTAGGTTCATTTCTTCGGGTTCCCATTCCAATGCATTTTCAGCTGAAAGGCTTGGTACATAATCATAGTACTTTTGTTCTTGTACAATGTGGGTTTCAGGAATGGAGGCTGCAGATATTGCAGCACGTATCGATTCAAACGGATCAGTAGTAGCGGATACATTGCTATTGCCATTAGGAATAAATATGCCTTTCACGACAATATAAGTGCCGTCTTTCAGGAGAAATTGTTTTTCCGGGGCAATCTTCCAGAAACCATAGGTGTGTTGTAGCTTATCCTGGTCACGTTCAAAAAAGTCATTAGTTGATAAAGTGAATCTTATTGAGGAATTAAAATTCCGTGCATGCTTACGGTCTTGGTAATAAGGATATTTTGCTCGAATGAAATCATCGATTTGGCGTGTGCTTGCTTTCTGTCCGCGACTGTTCAAGATGGCTTCACAGATCATGTACTTATACCCTAAAAGGGGATTAATATTGTTAACGAATTCATCAGCCATGTCTGAGTAGCACAAAAGCTGTGTGCAGGTCTGTGTTATTTGCTCATCAAAATGAATGTGCTGAATGGCTAACAAACTCCTGTTTTTCCTTGTCAAGGTCAACAAAACTAACTACTTTGACTCCTTATTTCAAACGCCAATTGAATTTGTTTGTCTGCCCCTCCCACTAACTGCAGATAGTCTGGATGCTCCCATAGCTGAAAAATACAACTGATGTATATTAGGCATACATAGGGAGGGAACTGTGCCCACTGCCACGGTTCCAGGAAAAGAAAATTACTGTAAGTTGGTTACATTTTCTCCTTGTCTGTCAGCACCATGGGTTATAGATGACACCTTCGGAGGTAGGGCAGGATGAAGCTTTATTGTGCCCTTTTAACTGCAGTGGTTTTGTTGTGTTTCCTGATAAGAGCTTGTACTGCGTATTTGTAGGCGGTTCCCTCAGGGGGTCTCTAAACCAGGTACCCCACCATTGGGTATAGCTGTTTTTCCTTTACAGGGAATAGAGTTGCTTATCACTGGGGCCAAGATGTTGGACAGTGGCTCTGTGCAAAGACACTGACGGTAAACATGACATCGAGTGTGAAGCAGGGGAACCTGGTTCAATTCCCAGTGTCTGCTCCTTGTGACTTTGGACAAGTATTGTATTGTATTGTATGTCTTTATTTATATAGCGCCATTAATTTACATAGCGCTTCACAGTAGTAATACATGGGATAATCAAATAAATAACAGATAATATAAATAACAGATCATGGGAATAAGTGCTTTAGACATAAAAGTAACATTAAGGAAGAGGAGTCCCTGCCCCGAGGAGCTTACAGTCTAATTGGTAGGTAGGGAGAATGTACAGAGACAGTAGGAGGGAGTTCTGGTAACTTTATCGCCCTGTGCCTCAGACACCAAAACCAACCCAAACCCCTTCCCCCCCCAAAAAAAATTACTGTGGTGCTGGGTATACTATATGGCCATTGTGAAGCACTTTGAGTCCCATTGGGAGAGGGGCGCTATATGAAATTTACTATGTCACCAAGGTGGTGTCTGGAAAGACAAACCATTAACTTGTTCAGGATGTGAATAGCTTCTACCTGACAAATATAAGAAATGGTGCAATGCTTGCATAAAGGCAATGGAGGCCAATACCATCCACATTCAGAGCTTTGGGATGGTTCCAGTCAACAATGCAGCAGACCTTTTGGCTTTAAACTGCTAATTTACAGATTAATTTACAAGTTCTTTAATGCAAAGAGAATATCAGAGATGCTACTCCACATCCTCACGGGAATCTAGCTGGGAAGCCTGAGCATGAACAGAATTCCCAGATTAATCCGATGAGGGGGAAATGAGAGAGGAATATTCAAGTTTTGGAACTGAAGACAAGCTGGTGAAACGAGTAAAAATGATGATGGGGATAGAAGCGAAAGAGCTTATAAGAAAGCATGACTATGTTCATGAGTTCACATTGAAGGCCAAGAGTCTTTCCAGTGTGCACATCAATCAAGAAATTGATTAGTGAAGAATTGCAGCATACAGACAAAAAAAAACTCATCCTTATCGAGAAGGATTATCCAAACGTACTAATTTGATCCAGAGAATGCCAACACTTTGGATAGTCCTCCAAAAGTAGACATACCAGTAGCAAGGCTATGCCGAAGATCATCCATTCCTCTAGATGGCTCAAACTTCCGGGATCTAATGGATGAGCGGAATGTGCATTGAGAAGAGTATTCTTGACGGCAAGGACACTGCAATTCAAGTGCGGCATCAGCCTGCGTTACCAGGTCATGAAGTGCATGGGTAACCCAAGTAGAAGACGGTTTAAGGGCGTAAGTTTCAAGAGATTTAATCTTTAAACTATTTCCGTTGATTTGTCTGGGTATAGACTACTTTTGTGATGTATCTATGGAGTCTACCTGCCTAACAGCTGAATGTGTAGCTCTGTCAACTGTCCCGCACGGCATTATACCTAAAAACGTGGAAAGCAGAACCCGCTTTTAAGAACCAGCATTGCTCCATGCCATTCGGGGGCTTATTATTGGTTGAAGCAGAATTAGAGAAATTGGTCTGGTTGCCGGGTGAGAAGGCGAGAGCCTTGGGCCGTGCGTATAGTGCCGGCGACGCGAATTCGACCGAAAAACACATTGCCGCCACCGCGTGCGCTTATAGTGCACGCGACGTTGGCATCGCGAAAACCCGCCGGCGGCAAAATTTGATTTTTCAAGGGCCGTCGCGTCACGTGACGGCCCTTAAACAAATCAAATTGCGGGAATCCTGCGATGCGGCTGACCGGCGAAAGATAACTTTCGCCGGTGGCGACGGGTGACGTCACCCATCGTATCGCCGTCGCCATCGGCAGCACTATAAGCGCAGTCTTACCCAAGACCGTAGAGCTACCAAGACCCACAGGTTATTTTTTCATGGCCTAAGGCCTCAAAAAGAACACAGGTCATACAAAAACTTCAGAGGGTGGTCGTCATCCTTCCGGGGTGGGAGGAAAGCAAAGAGGTGGTCCGCAAATGGGAGGAAGACTGACATTTTGCTATGAAGTGGCAGTAGATAACATCATTAGGTCCGTCAACTAATACAAAGAGGTCATTCAATCAAATTCACAGGCAGGCCTGCAAGAAGATTCATCATCAGGCCTTCACCAGTGTGCCTCATCAAAAGAACAGTGAGGGGCAGAATAAAAATTCAAGGGGGATGGGGTGGTAAGTATAGAACCACAGCATCAAGAAAAGAACAGATTATACCCTATAAAGTTCATGATTCCCAAAACATCAGATGGATTCAGGTCAGTCTTGGATCTAACATTCATAAATCAGTATGTCCACGGAGTATTTAAAAATGGAGTCATTAAAATGTGTCATGAACATATAAAATCCCCCAGCTATAATGGCAGCAACAGAGTTAAAAGACTCTTACCTGCATATTTCCATCTGCAATGCTCACCATAAATTATTGGTTTGCTTCAAGACCCTACCATTTAGCCTGTGATCTTCTCCCAGAGTCTTGAGAAATGTAATGGTGGTGGAAGCAATCGGGGAGTAAGGTATATTTGTAGTACTCTATCTGTATGACTGGCTACTAAAAACATCACAAATCCTCCTAGAATATCACATCCAGTGTCTACTGGAATTTCTATGGGATCTAGGCTGGGTCATCAATTGGGGAAAAAAGCAAATTGAGACCAACAGAAAGCTTTCAGTACGCTAAGCCATGAGAGTGCCAGGGCTCCTGTCAGCCTGCATAGAAGCAGTTCCATCGGCAAGACTGCATATGCATCTACTCTAGATAGAAGTCCTGTGGGAGTGGGACAGAAGTTCAAGGTCACTAGAGAAGCAGGTATATCTATCTACAGACCGGAACCTATCTGAGGTAAACTCACTGGCACAAACACATGATTCAGGGGCCACGGCACCAGGCAGAGAGAAAGCTAGAACTAAGGGCAGTCTTCAAGTGTTGGAAGCTTTCTAAGCCCAGTTGAAAGGCAAGCCTATCCGAGTACATTCAACCAGTGGCAGATTTCCCATTAGGCCCCCCCCACCCCCGTCCATATACAGAGGCCCCGCTCTCTTCCCCACTGATTGCCAGTGGAGAGTTTGTGGCCACTAAAGTTCTTACCTTTTCCATCATGCCGCCCTCCTCCTTCAGCGTTGCAGCATGAAATGGCGTCACTTGACCACGGCACGTGGCTTGATGCGTTAAATGGCAACGCACCGCCTTGTGACGTTGCAGCGTCGATGCCATGACATTGAAGAAGGGCGGCATGAAGGAGGAGCGTGGAACAAGGTAAGTGCCTAAGAGCGGCATATTTGAAAACCTGCCACTGTAGACAATGTGGCAACAGCCACATATAAATTACCACGGGGGTACAAGAAGCCTAATACTCATGAGAGAGACTATGAAGATACTGTCATGGGCAGAGAACAGCAGTTTATGTCGAAGGAAAGGAGAATGTCAGTCAACAAGCTCTGAGAAACCCCAAACGAGAATATATAGGTATTGTACTGTTTATTTTTGTCACATTGGAAGTAGCTTTGGGCATCTTTGTTTGTTTTTTGTTGTATACATTTAGCCACGCCCACTAGCACTCCTTTTGACACTTATATACATATATATATTATGTGGTAATGGTAGGGGTTTCTCAGAGCTTGTTGGGTATCTGTGAGTTTATTAACTGTTTGCAGCTGGTCTCAGCTGTTTTTGGGAGGTTAGTGCCCCCCCTCCCCCCCAAGGTTTAAGCTCGCCCCTCTCCACTTTCCAAGTTGGCAGGTCAGTTTTATTTTGCTGGGTTACGACAGATCCAATGCAGATCATTCTTCCTGTAATTATACAGGTAAATAAGAATTTTAACTCAGGTAATGTTACGACCTGCTAACGGTCATGCCTTGAAAGTGGCAGCAGGCTTAAGACGCCTTGGCCAAAGGGTTAAACTAAATGACCATTTTTCAAGAGAATATATAGGTATTGCACTGTGTATTTTTGTCACATTGGAAGTAGCTTTGGGCATCTTTGTTTTTTTTTTTGGATTTTGTCAGTCGCCAGGAAATTCTACAAGGAGAATGGTCCCTCCATCAGAGAAGAGAAAATACAAAACTCAGAAGGTTTTGTTCTCTCTACCAGAAAGACTGTCCGGAACATTTAGATGCGATGATGCTGAAATGGGATTTTATATTATTATTATATATTCCCTCAAGTTCCAATTGACGGTGGTGGCAATCATTCCGTACTGGCCCAGGAGTGCTTGATTTACAGACTTGTTAAACCTACCAGCAGAACCATGCTGGGTACTTCCAAACAGGAAAGGACCCGAGGTCCAGTACACCACCCCAACATAAAAAGGCTGAAGTTGACAGCTTGGAAGCTGACAGGGTAATAATAAGACAATAAGGACTATCTTCACCATTGATAGAGACTCTGTTACAGTCTTGTTAAAGGGTGACCACCAAGATTTACATGAAAGTCTGGAGAAGATTCCATTGGTGGTGCACAACGAAGGGCAGTAGTCCATAAACGGCTTCCATTAACCTGATCCTGGATTTTTGCAGGATGGTTTCCAGAAAGGACTAAGCCCAAACACGTTAAAAGTTCAGATTGGAGCAATCAGGTTGCAGCCAATTGCACATAGGCCTCTGATAAAGAGATTAGTCAGGGCTATTCAGAGCATCAGACATAACGTTAGAGTTCGAATTCCAGCGTGGGATTTGAATCTAGTACTACAAATTCCATGCAATGCACCGTTTGAATCTTTGCAGGAAGCCGACATTAGTAATCTGTCATTGGAAACGGCAATCGTAATCTCCGTGACCTCTGCCAGTGATGAGTCCGTGAAATACAGGCCCTTTCAATAAAGGAGCCCTATATGTCAATCCATGAAGACAAGGTGGTTCTGAGGACAAATCCTCAATTCTTGTCCAAAGGTGTCATCATTCTGTCACACAAATCAGGAGATTGTACTACCTTCAATGGTGTCCACATCCAAAGAATGAGAAAGAAAGGAATCTACATTCACTAGATGTGATGAGCGGTCTGGTGGAACAACTGGGGACAACTCAGGAAGTCAGAAAGCCAGCGCTTCCTGTTTTTTAGGGAAAAACAAAGAAGAGGATTCCAAGAGATGTATCATAAGATGGATCATACAGACAATAAGCTTGACGTATCAAAGATCCAACATGCAGATACCAACAGGCTTAAAAACCCACTCTACTCGAGCGGTACCGCCTTCCTGGGCGGAGAAAGCACAGGCAGCAGAGCAGATCTGTAAGGCCGCACTTATAGTGCCGGCGACGCGACGTCGCCCAAAAACAAACACATTGGCGCCGTCGCGTGCGCTTATTGTAAGCGCGACTTGGCGATGCGGATTTCTGCAGCCGGGAATATTTGATTTTTCAGGGGCTGTCGCGTCACATGACAGCCCCTGAACCAATCGATGGCCCGGTCGCCCTCGCCCGCCACTGCAAAGCGAAATACAACTTTCGCTAGCGGCTACGGGTGACGTCACGCGTTCGGTCGCGTCGCCCGTCACGGACACCATACGCGCGGCCTTAATCGGCTACGGGGAATAATATCCACACCTTTACGAAGCACTATAAAGGTACTGCACAGCCACCCCAGGAAGCAGCCTCGGGCAGATAAGTCTTACATGCTGTAATAGATTAAATAGTTTGATTTCCTGTGTATACATTTGTTCCCTCCCTTGCTAGTGCTGAAATAAATCCCATGTTGCTGCCAGATGGATGGAAAGGGAACATTTTGACTTACCGAAATGTATTTTCCTTCACTCCATCAGGCAGCACATAGCTTTCCAATACCTAGTGTAACCATCCTTGCCCGGCTCTTAAGGGGTTTACACCAGATAGACTGTTGACATGTCTGTGCTCGGTGCCTCATACCTTGTCATGGTGCTGGATCCGCGCGGGCTGGGCGTAGTTATGCAGAAGTTACAATGAAGGGCGCCAGGAACTTTTATAGTACAAACTTTATTTGCATCCGTTTAGAAATGTGCCACATACAAGGGCAGGCTTCACATAGACATGAACTGGTGTCAAGCAATATGCTTACTCCGTGCTTCTTCCCTTGGTAACTCGTACACTAGGGAGCCTCTTCTCAGTGCACGACCATTCCTCTACGACTTTTACTGCATTCTCCCTCCAAAGATCTATCCCCTCCTCCCCCTGGGGTATTCAAAGTACTCCCGAGAAGGCCTTAAGTTTCCGGTAGCCTTGGGACTGGGAGGCCAGGGTGAAGGCTTCTACGAATTGAGGTAGCGTCACCCCCATTAGGGAACCTTCGTTAGTTACACTCTCTCTGATATGCCTGGGGTGTACCTCGTGGGGTACGGGGTCGGGTGGAGAGGGCGGACTGTCAGCCCAACTATTGGCTTCCGTGAGGGCGCTTGGGGTAAAGGAGACTTTGGGTTGGGGACGGTCAGCCCGGTTTGGGGTACTTGACACGGATGCAAGTGGTGTCCAAGTACTGGTGGACGGTTCGTCAGGATCTTGAGGAGGGGCTCCCAGTGAGAACATTTCCCTTATTACTGGTAAGTCCGAGTATATAAGGGGGTATCCTTCTGGCGGGCACTCGGGGGCTACTAGAGTGTTCGGGGCCGCTTCTGGGCATATGTCCCGCCCCACGGTGAATAGTAGGGCACTCCAATGACAAGTAGAGTCTAACACCCTGCCACGGTACCATATTCTATCTGGCCCTAAGAGCTTTCTCAGTGAGTCTCGGATGGCAGTGTCCGCCACTAACGCCGGGACGTTCCCTACAGCAACAACGTGTTTAGGTGGTTCACGGACGGTGGTAGCCCACGCGTGGACCTCTTGACGTGAGGGAATTACCATGTTGCTGATCTTTGGTGATACTGTTTTGAATAGGGCACCCCAGGTCTGATCTCAGCAGCGCCTCCAAATGTAACGGGTATCCCCCCCCCCAATCGCAGATCTGATATGGGTGCAAGGAACATACGGAGTTACCATAGGTGTGGTGCATTACCTGTTGGCTCGCAGGAGGGCTGAGCTTCCGCCACAGGGAACCTGGGGCACTTATACTAGGGGTACTCACTTACAACGATGCAGCGCCTCCACCTGCGATGGCTCCCACCAGAGGGGGAGTGGTTCCTCGCAGGACAATCAATAACCACGTACAACGGAATTGATAATGACTAATACCTTTACTAACATGCATAGAAGACATATAACATCAACACATAACAACAGGTGTCCCTCGCTAAGGGCAACCTGACTACGGCGTCTCGCTGGATGCTAACCTATGTGTCACGGCGGACGCTAACCTTCCAAAGAGTGATCCCACCCCGTGTCCAGTAACCCCAACCCAATGTCTCGCACTCCCAAGTCATATACCAATGTGTGTGTGACTGCGCAGCCACTATGTCTGGTGATAGGCCTTGTTGGTGCACGTGAGTTTGTGGGTTACCTGCCCTGGCTCCAGCCACGGGTGCTGCTATACCACGGGGGTTGAGTCGCCGGGATATCCTCCTACACGTGGGGTGAATTCCGGCGTGGATAATATCACCGCAGCTCTGCACCGTCTGTACCTTGGCTAGGGTCTGTCTGCTACCAGCAGGCCGCAGTCACTGCTTGCTTGGCCTCCGTGGAGATAGTCCAGCTCCCTTTCAGCAACAATCAATATGCTTTACTCACTAACTAACAAATAGATAATGGGGCAGAGTCCCTAACCTAGGGCCTGTCCCTACAACACGCAGCTAGGATGACTCAGGGTTATCTGGGGCCTAGGGGAGTGCTGGCCTAGTGCAGGGAGTCACTGACTCCTGCACCCTACCTCCTTCCCCTAGCTGCTCCTGTCACCAACTGCAATGTGCTCTCTGCCCGCGAAATGTATCAATCTCCTCTCCAGGGAGATTCTTCAGCCCTATTGGCTCGCAGGCGTCACGTGGGGCGCTGCTGGGGCTCATGGGACTTGTAATCCTCTTCAAGAGCCTTCCCTGGTAGGCTAGGGCTTCTCGGGCTTTCTCCTCCCCCTATCGCGCATGCGCGATCTCCCTGGAGTCCTCCCGGCGCTCCTACGCCCTGCACATCCGCAACACATCTCACAATGGCGGCGCCCTGCTCCGCGAACCGCCGAGACCGCAGCAACGCGATCGCGGCCTTAACGACGGCCCGATCGCGTCCTTGGCAACCGGCCCGCTCGCGTCCCCGGCAACCGGCCCGATCGCGTCCCTGGCAACCGGCCGCAACTCCAAGCAACACGCGGCTCGCACACCAGAAGGAGGGGGGTCAGTACGCAAGGGGGACCTGGCTACATATATATATATATATATATATATATATATATATATATATACATACATAACTTACAGTGAGGCCCTCTCCAACTGCTACTCCCCGGGGAACCTGATTCTAGAACACTGGGGGGGCGCTATAAATATCCTCCCATCTCCCTATGTTGACATCACTAATCCCATGACCTACTGGGCAGTGGCTATCCTTTCTGCAAGTCATCCTGTATCACATGAGGGGGAGGGAGTAACTTGAGTGATCCCCACACAGTTAATCCATTAAAGCTGTTAACCCCTTATGCTAACTAGTCATTCCCAAAGGGGGGGGCTACACTTGGATTACGGTTTGAAATTAAATTTATGTTGAAAGGAACCGTGTGTCCAGAAAAAAGTGTTTACCTAACTCACCATGTACTACTAAGAGCAACACTGCACAGGTAACATGGGAGGGGCCCTATTTAGGGCTTGTGCAGGCTCCTTCCTGCCCTACCTCAGGAGGTGGAGTCTATAACTCATGATGCTGCCAGATGGAAGGAAAATACACTTTCGGTAAGTCAACATTTCCCCCTTTTAACACTTTTAATTTGAATGCAGAGGAGGACATGCTCGGGGGAGCGACACTAACATTATACGAGTGGTTACAGGCTTCCGAGGCAATTTCTGCTTTGACTGCAAAGGCAACGTATCTCCTAAAGTTTCTGAGTGCCTTGATGCAGGAAGACATTGTAGGTCATTGAGGTGTCAGAAGTACATATTTAACCCTCTCAGGGCAGGATCATGTGATCTTTTATATTGATTTAGGGTGTTTAAAGCGCCAGTCAGTCCAAGCTCTTTTTGTTTCTTTCTGTAATATCGATTTGAAGCGCGTGGTCGCCGGAGATGAATCGCGTTTATTTCAGCGCCGGTACCCCCCGGTTTTCTGAGGTAGTCTCCTCCACTCTTCAGTTTAAATGTCCCGGTTATGCACGGCCAATAGGAAGCAGCGCCGGATGACGTCACGGCTTCCTCTTGGCCCGCGTGATTGCGAGACTTTTAAAGCCGCCATTATGATAACCCCAGCTACCTGGAGCTGCTACCGGCACACGGTCAGTCGCGTCAAAATAAATGCATTGTTGCCGTCGCGTGAGCTTATAGTGCAAGCGACGGCGACAAAGGCGATGGAGCGACATCGCTGCCAAAAATCTGGTAGTCACTGATATTTGATTTTTCCGGCGACGGTCTCCCCTTGCGGCCAATCAGGAGCTTCTCCGTGCCTCTGCCCTCCCCATTTTCTGATGTCACTGGCCTTGTAGCCAGCGACGTCGCCTAAACTTAAAATATGAATTTGGCGACGGGTGACGTCATCGGTCGCGTCGCCGTCACTATAAGCGCCTTTAATGGTATACTGCTCCTTTAATGTTTCTTATCACAAACATGAATGTGTGGAGCTCCCTCCTGTGGCTGAATGTATGTATTACACACAATAGTATTCATTGTATCCTTTAGTTCAGGGGTGCGCAAACATTTCCCCGTGCGCACCCCTGCCAGCTCTCCTCAGTGCCTCGCGTCCCTCCCTCTCGACCCAGGCGTCAATTGACTCACGGGGTCATACGCCATGGTAACGTGATGTCATGTGACCCCGCTGACGCCGGGTTACCAGGACGACGCGTCACGGGAAGGTAAGTGTATTATAGAGGCCTTGCACGTCCCCTGGCATTTAATTTAAATGCCTGTGGGGAGAGCGCGGGACCTCTATAACTGCTGCGCCCCGCCCCCCAGAAAATCTAGCGCCCCCCAGTTTGCGCACCCCTGCTTTAGTAACACTGGGGCCAGTGAGATTCCAAAGACTTTGCATGCTCTGATTTTTATATTTAAAGAACTTTTTCTGTAGTCCATTAAAATGTATTCTCACGATAGGCCGTATCTATATGTAGTATTCTACCACTTTGGTACACAGAGGGTTAATTTGAGTTACAAGTTATTTCTTAAAAATACGTGGTCCTGTTTTATCGTTTTATCGTGGCTCGGGCCAATGACCCCGGCCTGGTTTTCTGTGTTTGTCTAAAAGTGGGTCATGTAAGGGCGACCTGCTGTGGGATTCACGTGGTGACTGTCCCTAAAAAATCAAATTTACTCGGCTTCCGAATTTTTAGGCGCAACGTCGTTCCGTCGCGCTTACTATAAGCACTTGCGACAGAGTCAATTAATTTGTTTTGGAGCGACGTCGCGTTGCTGTCGCATGGCACTATAAGCGCAGCCTAAGATACACCTACACTTATATACATTTACACCCGCATGTACACTAATATACACCTACCCTCATATCATGCACCGGCACTAATATATACGTACACTCATATACCCACACTAACATACATATACACTAATGTAGCCTCTGCTACAAATATATACTGTGGACAATACAGAATTCATCTGCTCCACCTATCACATGGTGCGATAAGGAATAAGAGACACTGTCCCGATCTGCCTGGCAACACATGACAGGAGATATGGGATTGGATAAGAAGGAAAACGGATAGAATGTTGAAACAAATTGTCAGTTTGAGAGACACAGAGGGAGACCACTGTCAGTCTGAGACAGAGACGGAGGCCAGAGAGAGGAAGTGACCAGTCTGAGAGGCACACGGAGAGACAGCCCAGGGACACTGAGAGAGAGAGTCTGACCTTCACNNNNCACAGAGGGAGACCACTGTCAGTCTGAGACAGAGACGGAGGCCAGAGAGAGGAAGTGACAGTCTGAGAGGCACACGGAGAGACAGCCCAGGGGACACTGAGAGAGAGAGTCGCATTTCACAGAGGGAGACCACTGTCAGTCTGAGAACAGAGGACGGCGGCCAGAGAGGGGAAGTGACAGTCTGAGAGGCACACAGGAGAGACAGCCCAGGGGACAGTGAGAGAGAGAGTCTGACATTCACAGAGGGAGACCAAGTCTGAGACAGAGACGGAGGCCAGAGAGAGGAAGTGACAGTCTGAGAGGCACACGGAGAGACAGCCCAGGGGACACTGAGAGAGAGAGTCTGACATTCACAGAGGGAGACCACTGTCAGTCTGAGACAGAGACGGCGGCCAGAGAGAGGAAGTGACAGTCTGAGAGGCACACGGAGAGACAGCCCAGGGGACAGTGAGAGAGAGAGTCTGACATTCACAGAGGGAGACCACTGTCAGTCTGAGACAGAGACGGAGGCCAGAGAGAGGAAGTGACAGTCTGAGAGGCAAACGGAAGAGACAGCCAGGGGACACTGGAGAGAGAGTCGACATTCACAGAGGGAGACCACTGTCAGTCTGAGACAGAGACGGCGGCAACGAGAGAGGAAGTGACAGTCTGAGAGGCACACGGAGAGAGAAAGCCCAGGGGAAACTGAGAGAGAGAGTCTGACATTCACAGAGGGAGACCACTGTCAGTCTGAGACAGAGACGGCGGCCAGAGAGAGGAAGTGACAGTCTGAGAGGCACACGGAGAGACAGCCCAGGGGACACTGAGAGAGAGAGTCTGACATTCACAGAGGGAGACCACTGTCAGTCTGAGACAGAGACGGCGGCCAGAGAGTGCGGTGTATGCGAGTTACCTGTATTATGCGGAGTTACGAGTGATACGTGTATGATTAGGTGGTGTATGAGTGTGCGTGTCATATTAGTGGTTGGTTTTGAGTGTACGATTATATTGTGCGGTGTATGAGTGTACATGTATATTAGTGTGGTGTATGAGTGTGGCATGTTATTTAGTGCGGTGTATGAGTGTACGATTATTGTGCGGTGTATTAGTGTACATGGTTATGATTGCGGTATGGTGGTGAGTGGCGGTGATATGAGTGTTGTGATAATTTCAGTGGGTGTATGATGTACGATGTATATAGTGCGGTGTATTAGTGTACGTTATATTAGTGCGGTTATGAGTGTACTGTATTTAGTGGTTGGATGATGTGCATGTATTTAGTGCGGTGATAGTGTACGTATTATATGAGTGCGGTGTATGAGTGTACATGTATATTAGTGCGGTGTATGCAGTGTACGTGTATATTAGTGGCGGTGTATGAGTGTAACGTGTTATTGGTGTGGTGATGTGTGTTCGATTATATTAGTATGCGGTGTATGAGTGTACATGTATAATTAGTGTGGTGTATGAGTGTACATGTATATTAGTGCGTGTATGAGTGTACGATTATATTAGTGCGGTGTATGAGTGTACGTGTATATTAGTGCGGTGTAGGTTGTACGATTATATTAGTGCGGTGTATGATTGTACGTTATATTAGTGCGGTGTATGAGTGGTACGTGTATATTAGTGGCGGGTAATGAGTGTACTTGATATTAGTGCGGTGTATGAGTAGTACGTGTGTATTAGTGCGGTGTATGAGTGTCATTATATTAGTGCGGTGTAGAGTGTACGTGTCTATTAGTGCGGTGAATTAGTGACGTGTATCTTAGGGCGGTGTATGAGTGTACTGTAATATTATTGCGGTGTATGAGCGTACGTGTATTAGTGCGGTGTATGAGTGTACGTGTATATTAGTGCGGTGTATGAGCGTACGTGTATATTAGTGCGTGTAGTGAGGTGTACTGTATATTAGTGCGGTGTATGAGTGTACTGTAAACTAGTGACGGTGTATGAGTGTATTATATTAGTGCGGTGATGAGTGCATGTTATTAGTGCGGTGTATGAGTGTACATGTATATTAGTGCGGTGTATGAGTGTACGTGTATATTAGTGCGGTGTATGAGTGGCTGTTATATTACGTGCTGTTGTATGAGCGTACGTGTATAATTAGTGCGGTGTATGAGTGTAGGTGTATATTATGCGGTGTATGAGTAGTACGTTATATTAGTGTCGGTGTTGTATGAGGTACGTGTATATTAGTGCGGTGTATGAGTGTAGGTTGTTATTAGTGTCGTGTATGAGTTAGTGTTATTAGTGCGTGTATGAGTGTACGTTATAGTGCGGTATGAGTGTACGTGTATATTGTGCGGTGTATGAGTGTAGTGTATATTAGTGTAACACCTCTATTTCCCAGTCTATGGCCTGAGTCCGCCTCCCTTAGTAGAGCATAATTAGACACGTTGAATAAAACCATACGAGACTGGTGCATCTTAACGCAGGGAGCGGGCAAACTTTTTGAGCGCGCCCCCCTGCCAGCTTCCCCTCGTTCCCGCGCCCCCCTCACCTTGCTTGCGACGTCAAATGACGCCGTGGGGTCATGTGACGTGACATCACGTGACCCTGGTTCTATGGAGACGGCGTGTGACGTCACCACGCATGACACCGCGGCGTCATAAGTCGCGTTGCCATTGCGATGCGTCACAGCGTCTGAAACAAGGTACAGTAAGGGTTTAGTGTTGCAGAGGCCTCGCGCGTTCCCCCGGCATTTAATTAAATGCCTCGAGGAAGAGCGTGGGGCCTCTGCAAGCGCCCGCGTCCCCCCAAAAATATTCCAGCAACCCCCCACTTTGCGCACCCCTGTATTAACCGATACTTTGACCCCTGGGCAATCTTAACCGCCAGCTCTTACTTTTAGAGAAACCACTACACATATGCAATACACACTAAATAAGGACGCTAAGCTATTGTCCCTTATTAGTCCCCATGTCCTATGTGGAAGCCACTTCAGCCAACAATATTAATGCCAGGACTGCGTCTCTTATCTCAGAATGCCACGTGGTCACAGCGTTGCAGGCCTGTAAAGGGTGAAACATTTGTGAGGTGTGTGTAATACACAGAGGATACTCAGAACTTGCGGGAAAGGGCCTCACGGCTGTCTGTTATCCCGTTCGCTTTAAAACAGCCCGGGAAGTATCTGTCTCTCTCTTGCTGTGGGCTCTTCTCTCCTCTTTCCTGTGTGTAGGAGATGTGTTTCTGATGCTCTCTTCACTTTCTCTCTCCTTTGGCTAGCATCTCCTACACCCCCCCTCTTTCACCTCTGTGAAGTCATACTCTCTCTTTAAGCCTTTCTCACTGTCCCCTGGGCTGTCTCTCCGTGTGCCTCTCAAGACTGTCACTTACTTCCCATCCTTCGGCCGCCGTCTCTGCTCAGACTGACAGTGTCTCCCTCTGTAATGTCAGACTCTCTCTGCTCTCACTGTCCCCTGGGCTGTCTCTCCTTGTGCCTCTCAGCTGTCACTTCCTTCTCTGCCTCCGTCTCTGTCTCAGACTGACGTGGTCTCCCTCGTGAATGTCAGACTCTCTCTCTCACTGTCCCCTGGGCTGTCTCTCTGTGTGCCTCTCAGACTGTCCACTTCCTCTCTCTGCGCCGCCGTCTCTGTCTCAGACTGACGTGGTCTCCCTCTGGAATGTCAGACTCTCTCTCTCGTGTCCCTGGGCTGTTCATCTCCGTTGTCCTCTCAGACTGCACTTTCCTCTCTCTGGCCTCCGTCTCTGTCTCAGACTGACAGTGGTCTCTCCCTGTGAATGATCATACTCTCTCTCTCAGTGTCCCCCTGGGCTGTCTCTCCGTGTTGCCTCTCAGACTGTCACTTCCCGCTCTCTGGCCGCCGTCTCTGTCTCAGACTGACAGTGGTCTCCCTCTGTGATGTCAGACTCTCTCTCCTCAGTGTCCCCTGGGCTGTCTCTTCTCGGTGCCTCTCAGACTGTCACTTCCTCTCTCCCTCGGCCGCCGTCTCTGTCTCAGACTGACAGTGGTCTCCCTCTGTGAATGTCAACTCTCCTTCATCCGTGTCCCCTGGGCTGTCTCTTCCCGTGTTGCCTCTCAGACTGTCACTTCCCTCTCTCTGGCCTCCGTCTCTGTCTCAGACTGACAGTGGTCTCCCTCTGTGAAGTGTCAGACTCTCTCTCTCAGTGTCCCCTGGCTGTCTCTCCGTGTGCCTCTCAGACTGTCACTTCCTCTCTCTGGCCGCCGTCTCTGTCTCAGACTGACAGTGGTCTCCCTCTGTGAATGTCAGACTCTCTCTCTCAGTGTCCCCTGGGCTGTCTCTCCGTGTGCCCTCAGACTGTCACTTCATCTCTCTGGCCTCCGCTCTGTCTCAGACTGACAGTGGTCTCCCTCTGTGAATGTCCAGACTCTCTCTCTCACTGTCCCCGTGGGCTTCTCTCCGTGTGCCTCTCAGACTGTCACTTCCCGCTCTCTGCCGCCCGTCTCTGTCTCAGACTGCACATGTGGTCTCCCTCTGTGAATGTCAGACTCTCTCTCTCAGTGTCCCTGGGCTGTCTCTCCGTGGTGCCTCTCAGACTGCACTTCCTCTCTCTCGCCGCTCGTCCTCTGTCTCAGACTGACAGTGGTCTCCTCTGTGAATGTCAGACTCTCTCTCTCTCACTGTCCCCTGGGCTGTCTCTCCGTGTTGCCTCTCAACTGTCACTTCCTCTCTCTGGCCGCCGTCTCTGTCTCAAGACTGACAGTGGTCTCCCTCTGTGAATGCAGACTCTCTCTCTTCAGTGTCCCCTGGGCTGTCTCTCCGTGTGCCTCTCAACTGTCACTCACTTCCTCTCTCTGGCCTCCGTCTCTGTCTCAGACTGACAGTGGTCTCCCTCTGTGAATGTCAGACTCTCTCTCTCAGTGTCCCCTGGGCTGTCTCTCCGTGTGCCTCTCAGACTGTCACTTTCCTCTCTCTGGCCTCCGTCTCTGTCTCAGACTGACGTGGTCTCCCTCTGTGTCTCTCAAACTGACAATTTGTTTAACATTCTATCCGTTTTCCTTTTATCTTATCCATCCCATATCTCCTGTCATTTGTTGCCAGCAGATCGGGACAGTGTCTCTTATTCCTTATCGCACCCATGTGATAGGTGGGCAGATGAATTCTTATGTGTCCCACAGTATATATTTGTAGCAGAGGCTACATTAGTTGTATTGTTGTTGTGTGGGTTATGAGTGTCGTATCTATTAGTGCCGGTGCATGATATGAGGGTAGGTGTATATTAGTGTACATTGCGGGTGTAAATGTATAAGTGTATGTGTATCTTAGGCTGCGCTTATAGTGCCATGCGACACGCAACGCGACGTCGCTCCAACACAATTAATTTGACTCTGTCGCAAGTGCTTATAGTAAGCGCAGGAACGACGTCTGCCTAAAAATTCGGAAGCCGAGTAAATTTGATTTTTAGGGACAGTCACCACGTGAATCCCACACGCAGGTCGCCCTTACATGACCCACTTTTAGACAACACAGAAAACCAGGCCGGGGTCATTGGCCCGAGCCACAGATAAAACGATAAAACGGACCACGTATTTTTAAGAAATAACTGTAACTCAAATTAACCCTCTGTGTACCAAAGTGGTAGAATACTACATATAGATACGGCTATCGTAGATACATTTTAATGGACTACAGAAAAAGTTCTTTAAAATATAAAAATCAGGAGCATGCAAATTCTTTGGAATCTCACTGGCCCCATGTTACTAACGAGGGTGCCAAACTGGGGGGCGCTAGATTTTCTGGGGGGCGGTGCGCTCGCAGTTATAGAGGTCCCGCGCTCTCCCCACAGGCATTTAAATTAAATGCCATGGGAACGTGCAAGGCCATCTAATAATCACTTACCTTCCCGTGACCGTCGTCCTGGTAACTGGAACCCTGCGTCAGCGGGGTCACAGGGAAAGAGTATAACTGGCAAGGGGGAACACTTAACCAGAGGATGGACGTATGCAATATATGACACAGGAAAAGGGGCCGTGAGTCAATTGACTCAACTTGGTCGATAGTTAGGTGGGTAAGAAAGCGCGAGGAGGACTGGGGGGAGGGAGAGCAAAAATGGCAGGAGTGCGTCACGGGAAGGTATGGTTGTGGTGTCGCGACACCCCCTGACTAAAAACGGATGAAACGAGGTAGAATACTATTATGGTAGTATAAAACAATGAAACATTACAAAGACACAACAAGCAGGGATGTACAAATCCACACATTCATAAGATTGTAATAAAATAAAATGAAAAACATGGATACAAGTGAGCAGGTAGATAAAAAAAAGTCCACATGTAAAGGGAAAGCAATTGCTTAATAAGTGACGGGCAAAGACGACCGACCTGATGACAGTCACCCGTCCGACACAAATTGTCAGATATTTAAGAGTTGTATGCGACAGGGCTGTCAGCGGCTACGAAATTACCAGAAATGAACATCAGAAAATGGGGATGGTGGGCAAACAGTCACGGAGAACTCCTGATTGAGCCGCAAGGGGAGACCGTCGCGGAACAACATCAAAGTATGCAGTAGGCAATACCGATATTTGGTGCAAGCGATGAAATCGCAATCCATCAGCCGTTTTGTCGCCGGAAGTGAATACGCTTGCACTATAATACAGCACGCGCAACAGGGTCACACAATGCATAATTCAAAATTTTGACAGCAGACGTGGAAAGTGACCCAAGATGGTGAAATGGAGCCTAAGGGGAAAAAAAGGGGAAAAACAGAAGTATCTGACGTCGAAAAACAGGGGATAGGCTGGGGTTAATGGGAACAGTGTATTGACAGGCTTAAAATCTCG
This sequence comes from Ascaphus truei, assembly GCA_036426205.1. NCBI lineage: Eukaryota > Metazoa > Chordata > Amphibia > Anura > Ascaphidae > Ascaphus > Ascaphus truei. Next base: position 25,607 of record WSYH01004002.1, read on the forward strand.
TCATCAACGCACTCAGGGGGGCCAAAAGAAAAGTAAAGTAGCGCGTGACGATCGTCCTGCGCTGGCTGAAGTCCTATTGTGCACGAAAATGAAGCGTAACCGGATATACACAATTAACACTGCAATGTTGGAGGAGAACTAAAAACCAGATCAGAAAAAAACCGGAGTGGGTACACAAAAAGGCTGCTGGAAATAGACATACAAGTATTCATCCTGGGAGCAAAAACTCACTAGTCGACCAGCAAAAAGGAAAAAGGGGGTGCGCATCATATACGATATTACCAAAAAAAACACAGAGGGGGGGGGGGAAGTAAAGAAACACAAAGAGCTATGGACTGACTGCTCTTTAAAAACACACCCTATCAATATAAAAGATCACATGATCGCTAGCCCGTGGAAGACGGGAGTGTGAAAGTATGGTACTGGAAGGATCTGAAACACCTCAATGGACCTAAACAATGTCTTCCTAGCCGTCAATGCCTGGAAGAAACAATCAGAAACTTTATTAGATACGGTTGCCTTTGTTCATCAAGGGAGTACAAAATTGGGCCAAATCGAAGCCTGAACCGAACTCGTCAAATATGTTATTGTCTCTCCCGCCGAAGACATGTCCTCCTCTTCATAGCAAATGGTAAACTTGAATTAAAATGGGAAAATGTAATGATTACCCATGAGATGTCACAGTTGGTCCTTCCACTCTGAAGGCATCAAGTCAGTTGAGTTATACTATCACTCCAGTCCACCAAAGGGGGGGGATACCTTATGTAGGGCAGGAAGCGCCTGCACAAGCCTAACTAAGGGCCCCTCCCATGGTTAACCTGTGGCGTGTGGGGGTGCTGCTGGGCTACGTAGTAGGGCATGGTGTAGTTAGGTAAACACTTTGGTTGTCTTGGACACCAGCGGTTCCTTTCAACAAGGCAAATTTAATTTCAACCGTAATCCAAGTGTAGCCCCCCCTTTGGAATGGACAGTTAATAAGGGGTTAACGCTTTAAATGGATTTAAACGGTTGTGGTGATCACTCAAGTATACTCCTCCCCCTCATGGATACCAGATGACTTGCAGAAAGGAAATAGCATGCACAGTTCCATGGTCAGTGGATGAGCTGAGTTTCACACATAGAGGAGATGGTGGCAGGATCTATATACGTCGCCACCCAAAGTGTTCTAGCAATAAAATGCAGTAATCACCCGGGGAGTAGCAGTTGGAGGGGCCTCACTGTAAGTTATGATATTATATATATATCATAATATATAGTTCAAGTATAGTTGATATATATTATTAGCCAGGTCCCCTGTGCTTACTGACCCCCCTCCTTTGGTGGTGTGCGAGTCGCGGTTGCTTGAGTTGCGGCCGTTTGCCAGGGACGCGGATCGTGGCCGGTTGCCGGGGACTCGCGGGGGAGCCGTTGCCAAGGACGCGATCGAGGGCCGTCGTTAAGGCCGCAGTCGCGTTGCTGGCGGTCTCGCGGTTTCGCGGAGCAGGGCCCGCCATTGTGAGATGTGTTTGCGGATGTCAGGGGTAGGAGCGCCGGGAGGACTCCAGGGAGATCGCGCCTGCGCGATAGGGGAGGAGAAAGCCCGAGAAGCCCTACCTACCAGGGAAGGCTCTTGAAGAGGATTACAATTCCCATGAGCCCAGCATCGCCCCACGTGACCCCTGCGAGCCAATAGGGCTGAAGAATCTCCACTGGAAGAGGAGATTGATACTTTCGGGCCGGGCCAGAAGCACATTGCAGTTGGTGACAGGAGCAGCTAGGGGAGGAGGTAGGTGCAGGAGTCGTGACTCCCTGCACTAGGCCAGCACTCCCCTAGGCCCCAGATAACCCTGAGTCCATCCTAGCTGCGTGTTTGTAGGACAGGCCCTAGGTTAGGGACTCTGCCCCATTATCTATTTTTTAGTTTAGTGAGTAAAGCATATTGATTGTGTGCTGAAGGGAGCTGGACTATCTCCCACGGAGGCCAAGCAAGCAGTGACTGCGGCCTGCTGGTAGCACAGACCCTAGCCAGGTACAGACGGTGCAGCAGCTGCGTGATATTATCCACGCCTGGAATTCACCCCACGTGTAGGAGGATATCCCGGCGACTCCAACCCCCGTGGTATAGCAGCACCCATGTGGCTGGAGCCAGGGCAGGTAACCCACAAACTCACGTGCACCAGACAAGGCTATCACCCAGACTATAGTGGCTGTCGCAGTCACACACACATTGGTATATGATTGGGGTGCGAGACATTGGTTGGGGTTACTGGACAGCGGGGTGGGATCACTCTTTGGAAGTTAGGCGTCCGCCGTGACACATGGTTAGCATCCAGCGAGACGCCGTAGTCAGGTTGCCCTAGCGAGGGACCCTGTTTTATGTTTTGTGGTTATATGTCTTCTATGCATGTTAGTAAAGGTATTAGTCTCATTATCATTCGTTGTCGTGGTTGATTGTGTCCTGGCGAGGAACCACTCCCCTCTGGTGGGAGCCATCGCAGGTGGAGGCGCTGCATCTTGTAAGTGAGTCCCCCTAGTATAAAGTGCCCCAGTTCCCTGTGGCGGAGCTCAGCCCTCCGCGAGCCACAGGTAATGCACCACAACCTATGGTAACTCCGTATGTTCCTTGCACCACAATCAGATGGCGATTGGGGGGGGGGGATCCCGTTACATGTTGGAGGCGTCTGCTGAGATCATACCTGGGTGCCCTATTCAAACAGTATCACTCAAGATCATGCAACATGGTAATTCCCTCCACGTCAAGAGGTCCCACGCGTGGGCTACCACCGGCCGTGAACCACCAACCACGTTGTTGCGTAGGGAACGCCCGTCGTTAGTGGCGGACCTGCCATCCGAGTACTCACTGAGAAAGCTCTTAGGGCCAGAATAGAATCTTGGTACCGTGCGGGTGTTAGACTCTACTGTCATTGGAGTGCCCTACTATTCACCTTTGGCGGGACTATGCCCAGAAGCGGCCCCAACACTCTAGTAGCCCCCGATGTCCCCCAGAAGATACCCCTTTATACTCGGACTTACCAGTAATAAGGGAAATGTTCTCACTGGGAGCCGCCTCCTCAAGATCCTGACGAACCGTCCCACAGTACTTGGACACCACTTGCATCCGTGTCAGTACCCCCCAAACCGGGTCTGACCGTCCCCAACCCAAAGTCTCCTTTACCCCAAGCGCCCTCACGGAAGCCAAGTTGGCTGACAGTCCGCCCTCTTCCACCCGAGACCCCGTACCCCACCGAGGTACACCCCAGGCATATCAGAGAGAGTTAACTAACAAGGTTTCCCTAATGGGGGTGACGCTACCTCAATTCGTAGAACTTCACCCTGGCCTCCCAGTCCCAAGGCTACCGAAAACTTAAGGCCTTCCGGGAGTACTTTGAATACCCCAGGGGGGGAGGGGATAGATCTTTGGAGGAGATGCAGGTAAAAGTCGTAGAGGAATGGTCGTGCACTGAGAAGAGGCTCCCTAGTGTACGAGTTACCAAGGGAAGAAGCACGGAGTAAGCATATTGCTGACACCGTTCATGTCTATTGTAAGCCTGCCCTTGTATTGGCACATTTCTAAACGGATGCAAATAAAGTTTGTACTATAAAAGTTCCTGGCGCCCTTCATTGTAACTTCTGCATAACTACGCCCAGCCCGCGCGGATCCAGCACCATGACAAGTATGAGCACCGAGCACAACATGTCAACAGTCTATCTGGTGTAACCCCTTAAGAGCCGGCAAGGATGGTTACACTAGGTATTGGAAAGCTATGTGCTGCCTGATGGAGTGAAGAGAAAATACATTTCGGTAAGTCAAAATGTTCCCTTCCATCCATCTGGGCAGCAACATGGATTTATTTCAGCACTAGCAAGGGAGGGAACAAATTTATACACAGGAAATCAAACTATTTAATCTATTACAGCATGTAAGACTTATCTGCCCGAGGCTGCTTCCTGGGGTGGCTGTCAGTACTTTATAGTGCTTCGTAAGGTGTGGATATTACTTCCCCGTAGCCGATTAAGGGGCCGCGCGTATGGTGTCCTTGACGGGGACGCGACCGAACCTTGACGTCACCCGTAGCACGCTAGCGAAAGTTTGTATTTCGCTTTGCAGTGGCCGGCGAGGGCGACCGGGCCATCGATTGGTTCAGGGGCTGTCATTGACGCGACAGCCCCTGAAAAATCAATATTTCCCGGCTGCAGAAATCCGCATCGCCAAGTCGCGCTTACAATAAGCGCACGCGACACGCGCCAATGTGTTTGTTTTTTTGGGCGACGTCGCGTCGCCGGCACTATAAGTGCGCCTTAACAGATCGCTCTGCTGCCTGTGCTTTCTCCGCCCAGGAAGGCGGTACCGCTCGAGTGAGTGGTTTTTAAGCCTGTTGGTATCTGCATTTTGGATCTTTGAATACGTCAAGCTTTGTCTGTATGATCCTCTATGATACATCTCTTGGAATCCTCTTCTTTGTTTTTTCCCTAAAAACAGGAACGCTGGCTTTCTGACTTCCTGAGTTGTCCCCGTTGTTCCACCAACCGCTCATCACATCTAGTGAATGTAGATTCCTTTCTTTCTCATTCTTTGGATGTGGACACCATTGAAGGTAGTACAATCTCCTGATTTGTGTGACAAATGATGACACCTTTGGACAAGAATTGAGGATTTGTCCTCAGAACCACTTGTCTTCATGGATTGACATATAGGGCTCCTTTATTGAAAGGGCCGTATTTCACGGACTCATCACTGCGAGGTCACGAGATTCGATTGCCGTTTCCAATGACTATTACTAATGTCGGCTTCCTGAAAGATCAAACGTGCATTGCATGGATTGTAGTACTATATCAAATCCCACGCTGGAATTCGAACTCTAACGTTATGTCTGATGCTCTGAATAGTAGCCCTGACTATCTCTTTATCAGAGCCTATGTGCAATTGGCTGCAACCTGATTGCTCCAATCTGAACTTTAACGTGTTTGGGCTTAGTCCTTTCTGGAAACCATCCTGCAAAATCCAGGATCAGGTAAGGTGGAAGCCGTTTATGGACTACTGCCTCGTTCGTGGCACCACCAATGGAATCTTCTCCAGACTTTCATGTAAATCTTGGTGGTCACCCTTTAACAGACTGAACAAGTCTCTATCAATGGTGAAGTATAAGTCCTTATTGTTCTTATTATTACCCTGTCAGCTTCAAGCTGTCAACTTCAGCTTTTTATGTTGGGGTGGTGTACTGGACCTCGGGTCCTTTCCTGTTGGAAGTACCCCGATGGTTCTGCTGGTAGGTTTAACAATCTCTGTAAATCAAGCACTCCTGGGCCAGTACGGAATGATTGCCACCCACGTCAATTGGAACTTGAGGGGATATATAATCATAATATAAAATCCCATTTCAGCATCATCGCATCTAAATGTTCCGGACAGTCTTTCTGGTAGAAGAACAAAACCTTCTGAGTTTTGTATTTTCTCTTCTCTGATGGAGGGACCATTCTCCTTGTAGATTTCCTGGCGACTGACAAAATCCAAAAAAAAAAAACAAGATGCCCAAACTACTTCCAATGTGACAAATACACAGTGCCAATACCTATATATTCTCTTGAAAAATGGTCATTTAGTTATAACCCTTTGGCCAAGTCGTCTTAACCTGCTGCCACTTTCAGGCATGACCGTTAGCAGGTGCGTAACATTACCTGAGTTAAAATTCTATTTACCTGTATAATTACAGGAAGAATGATCTGCATTGGATCTGTCGTAACCAGCAAACATAAACTGACCTGCCAACTTGGAAAGTGGAAGGGGCGAGCTTAAACCTTGGGGGGAGGGGGGCACTAACCTCCCAAAAACAGTCTGAGACCAGCTGCAACAGTTAATAAACTCACAGATACCCAACAAGCTCTGAGAAACCCCTACCATTACCACTAATATCTATAGTATATAAGTGTCAAAAGGAGTGCTAGTGGGCGTGGCTAATGTATACAACAAAAAACAAACAAAGATCCCAAAGCTACTTCCAATGTGACAAAATAAACAGTACAATACCTATATATCTCGTTTGGTTTCTCAGAGCTTGTTGACTGACATTCTCCTTTCCTTCGACATAAACTGCTGTTCTCTCCGCCCATGGACAGTATCTTCATAGTCTCTTCTCATGAGTATTAGGCTTCTTGTACCCCCCGTGGTATTTATATGGTGGCTGTTGTCCACATTGTCTACAGTGGCAGGTTTTCAAATAGCCGCTCTAGGCACTTACCTGTTCCACGCCCTCCTTCATGCCGCCTTCTCATGTCATGGTCATCGACGCTGCAACGTCACAAGGCGTGCGTTGCCATTTAACGCATCAAGCCACGTGCCGTGGTCAAGTGACGCCATTTCATGCTGCAACGCTGAAGGAGAGGGCGCATGATGTGAAAAGTAGAACTTTAGTGGCCACAAACTCTCCACTGGCAATCATTGGGGAAAAGCGGGGCCTCTGTATATGGACGGGGGTGGGGGGGGGCCTAATGGGAAATCTGCCACTGGTTGAATGTACTCGGATAGGCTTGCCTTTCAACTGGGTCTATAAAGCTTCCAACACTTGAAGACTGCCCTTAGTTCTATCTTCCTCTCTGCCTGGTGCCGTGGCCCCTGAATCGTGTTTGTGGCCAGTGAGTTTACCTCAGATAGGTTCCGGTCTTAGATGATATACCTGCTTCTCTATTGACCTTGAACTTCTGTCCCACTCCACAGGACTTCTATCTAGAGTAGATAGCATATGCAGTCTTGCCGATGGAACTGCTTCTATGCAGGCTGACAGGAGCCCTGCACTCTCTGTGCTTATCGTACTGAAAAAAAAAAAAAGAAAACAAGTTTAACGCCCTTCTCTCCCCCGGTCTTCGTTGGGGGGGGTTGGGGGGGGGGAACCTCGCAGGACGGCGGGAACATGGAGAGGGTTCCACTCACAGGGGGGGCTGTGGATAGCGCTCACGCTGGGACCGGATACTGGAGAACAGGCATCGTGTGGGGTCCTTTGGCGAGTCCTCATAGGAGTTCCTCTCATTTGGCGATGGCCGACATCCGAGGCAGATGAGGGGTCGCGGCGGGGACCAGCATTTGGACTCCGTCTTTGCGTGGATACGACTGCTTCTTCTTCCGTTGGACTTGGCGGTTTGCTTATGGACGGTGTCCGAGCGTTTCCCCTTGATCGAACCTCTCACCTCTTTGGGCGTCCGCAAGTGACTGTGGAGTCTGCTCCACGACACTCGCCTGACTGTCACCCCAATGAGTTCTCCACGAGTGGACAGCCAAGCGAGGGTTTTCAGCAGCTGTGGCGTTTTTACCCACGATCGTGCGAAGCGGGGTATTATTGGTAGAAATTGTTCGGAAAAACCACTGCTTCAAGAATTGCTCCTTAGTGCACTCCTCGGGTTGTATCCAAGCGCCGTACACAAGTCCAAAAAAATCGCCGAGTGAGCTGATCGGTCCTCATCTCGTTGCGCCTTTTCCTCAGGGTTATCGGGAGTTGTTTGCAAGTTCTGGACTGTCCAGACCCTTGGAATGGGTCGCAGCTTGGCAATATCGCTCATCCTTGCTCGCTGTAGCTTTCATCTCTCTGTTTTGCACGCCGGGCATGCTCCTGCATTAACTGTCCGCTGTCTGTCGTCTGCTCGCACAGAAACATCTTTCAACATTTCTTCATTCTTGACAGATGCAACGGCTATTGGCCCAAGACAAACTTCCATGTGGGATGTGGTGTCCCTGGTGTGGTGGACGACACCCCACGGTGGACTGTCCCTTCCGGTAGTTGCTGGAAATATTCCTTTGTGTATTGATCGTGAGATTATTTACCCAACACAAAAAACCCACTGTAGAGAGTGACAGGTGTTTAGGATATACATGTATATTAGTGCGGGTGATTATAGTTTGGAAGTACCGTTGTTAAGTGTGGTTCCGGCTGTCACCGGAGGGGGTACGGAGAGTGTGGGTGCGAACGATGGCCCTATATTCATGGCGGGTGCTATTAGCGTGAGATGTTTTAGGCGTGGGTACTTGTCTCGGATAGTTGGAGTGGTGGTGTAGGGTGAGGGCGGGCGAATATGCGGTGCTATTCACCGTTCTCATCTTGTCTTTATGTGCGGATGTAATTTTCTTCACGTATTGTAGTGTGTTTGGGTATTTGGTGTACTTCTGTATTTTATTTTTGTTTAGTGCGGTGTATGAGTGTACAGTTATATTATGCGGGTGTATGTTATGAGTTGATAATGTATATTAGGACGGGGTGATGAGTGTTACGTATATATTAGTGTGGTGTATGAGTGTACATGTATATTATGCGGGTGTATATGAGTGTATATGTATATTAGTGCGGGTGTATGCGTCTACGTATATATTAGTGTGGTGTATGAGTGTACATGTATATGATTAGTGGGTATGAGTGTTTAATAGTGGGCTGTATGAGGTACATGTATATTGTGCGGTGTATGAGTGTACGTGTATATTAATACGGGTGTATACGCAGTGTACGTGTATATAGTGTGGTGTATGAGTGTATATTAATGCGGATGTATACGAGTGTACGTGTATATTAGTGTGGTGTATGAGTGTGCATGTATATTAGTGTGGTGTATGAGTGTACATGTATATTAGTGCGGTGTATGAGTGTTTGTATATTAGTGCGGTGTATGAGTGTACATGTATATTAATACGGGTGTATACGAGTGTACGTGTATATTAGTGTGGTGTATGAGTGTATATTAATGCGGATGTATACGAGTGTACATGTATATTAGTGTGGTGTATGAGTGTGCATGTATATTAGTGCGGTGTATGAGTGTACGATTATATTAGTCGGTGTAGAGTGTACATGTATATTAGTGTGGTGTATGAGTGTGCATGTATATTAGTGCGGTGTATGAGTGTACGATTATATTAGTGCGGTGTATGAGTGTACATGTATATTAGTGCGGGTTGAGTGTACTGTTGATTAGTGCGGTGATGAGTGTGCGTGATATTAGGTGGTGTGATGAGTGTACGATTATATTGTGCGGTTGTGTGAGTGTACATGTGTTATATGTGTGGTGTATGAGTGTGCATGTATATTAGTGCGGTGTATGAGTGTACGATTATCTTAGTGCGGTGTATGAGTGTACATGTAATTTAGGGGGTGTATGAGTGTATGTGTAATTTAGTGCGGTGTATGAGTGTACGATTATATGTAGTGCGGTGTATTGAGTGTACGTGTATATTAGTGCGGGGTGTATGAGTGTACATGTATATTAGTGGTGTATGAGTGTGCTGATATTAGTGGGTATGAGTGTACGATGTATAGTGCGGTGTATGAGTGTCGCATTATATCAGGGCGGTGATATGAGTGTAAGTGTATATAGGGCGTGTATGAGGTACGTGTCTTTAGGTGTGATGACGGTGTTACGATTATATTAGTGCGGTGTATGAGTGTACGTATATTAGTGTGGTGGGATGAGGTGTACATGTATATTAGTGCGGTGTATGAGTGTACGATTTATTAGTGCGGTGAGGTGTAGTGTATTAGTGCGGTGTATGGTGTGATTATATAGTTGCGTGTGTAGATGTACGTTTATATTAGTGCGGTGTATGAGTGTCGTGTATATTAGTGGGCTGTATGAGTGTACTGTATATAGTGCGGTGTATGAGTGTACGTGTATTTAGTGCGGTGTTTTGTATGAGGTATCAATTAGATAGTGCGTGTATGAGTGTACGTGTATATTAGTGCGGTGTATGAGTGTACGTGTACTATGAGGCGTTGAGTGTACGTGTATATTAGTGCGGTGTAGGAGCGTACGTGTATATTAGTGCGGTGTATGAGTGTACGTATATAGTGGACGATGAGGTACGTGATATTAGTGCGTTGTATGAGTGTACATGTATATTAGTGCGGTGTATGAGGTACATGTATAATAGTGCGGTGTATGAGTGTAGTATATAGTGCGTGTATGATGTACATGGATATTAGTGCGGTGTATGAGTGTACATGTATAGTGCGGGTGTATGGTACTGTATATTAGCGGTGTTATGAGTGTCGTGTTATATTAGTGCGTTGAGGTAGGTTATATTAGTGCGTGTATGAGTGTAGTGTAGATTATGCGTGTATGAGTCGGATACGATTAGTGTGTAATTAGCGTGTATGAGTGTAGGTGTATATTAGTGTCGGTATAGAGTTAGTTTATGAGTGTGTATGGTGTGTATATTAGTGCGGTGTATGGGTAGTGGATATTGTGGTGTGGTATGAGTGTAGGTGTATATTAGTGTAAAACCTATTTCCACAGTCTATAGGCCTGAGTCGCGCCTCCCTTAGTAGAGCATAATTAGAACGTTGAATAAAACCATACGAGACTGGTGCACATATTAACGCAGGGGAGCGCCCAAAACTTTTTGAGCTGCGCCCCCCTGCCAGCTTCCCCTCGTTCCCGGCACCCCCTCACCTGCTTGCGACGGTCAAATGACCGCCGTGGGGTCATGTGACGTGACATCAAGTGACCCCTGGTTTATGGAGACGGCGTGTGACGTCACACACGCATGACACCGCGGCGTCATAAGTCGCGTTGCCATTGCGATGCGTCACGAGCGTCTGAACAAGGGTACAGTAAGGGTTGTGTTGCAGAGGCTCGCGCGTTCCCCCGCCATTTAATTAAATGCCTCGAGGAAGAGCGTGGGCCTCTGCAAGCGCCCCGCGTCCCCCCAAAAATATTCCAGCAACCCCCCACTTTGCGCACCCCGTATCACGATACTTGACCCCTGGGCAATCTTAACCGCCAGCTCTTACTTTTAGAGGAAACCAATCACATATGCAATACACACTAAAAAGGACGTCAAGCTATTGGTCCCTTATTAGTCCCCTGTCTATGTGAAGCCACTGCAGCCAACAATATTAATGCCAGGACTGCGTCTCTTATTCTCAGAATGCACGTGGTCACAGCGTTGCAGGCCTGTAAAGGGTGAAACATTGTGAGGTGTGTGTAATACACAGAGGATACTCAGAACTTGCGGGAAGGGCCTCACGGCTGTCTGTTATCGGTACGCTTTAACAGCCCGGGAAGTATCTGTTCTCTCTTGCTGTGGGCTCTTCTCTCTCTTTCCTGTGTGTAGGAGATGTGTTTCTGATGCTCTCTCACTTTCTCTCTCCTTTGGTAGTCTCCTACACGCCCCCCTCTTCACCTCTGTGAAGTCAGACTTCTCTTAAGCTTTCTCACTGTCCCCTGGGCTGTCTCTCCGTGTGCCTCTCAGACTGTCACTTCGCCTCTCTGGCCGCCGTCTCGTCTCAGACTGACAGTGGTCTCCCTCGTGAAGTCAGACTTCGCTCTCTCTCACTGTCCCCTGGCTGTCTCTCCGTGTGCCTCTCAGACTGTCACTTCCTTTCTCTGCTCCGTCTCTGTCTCAGACTGACAGTGGTTCCCTCTGTGAATGTCAGACTCTCTCTCTCTCACCTGTCCCCTGGGCTGTCTCTCTGTGTGCCTCTCAGACTGTCACATTCCTCTCTCTGGCCGCCGTTCTGTCTCAGACTGACAGTGGTCTCCCTCGTGAATGTAGACTCTTCTCTCTCATGTCCCTGGGCTGTTCTTCCGTGTGCCTCTCAGACTGTACTTCTCTCTCTGGCTCGTCTCTGTCTCAGACTGACAGTGGTCTCTGCTGAATGTCAGACTTCTCTCTCAGTGTCCCCTGGGCTGTCTCTCCGTGGTGCCTCTAGACTGTCATTCCGCTTCTGGCCGCCGTCTCTGTCTCAGACTGACAGTGGTCTCCCTCTGTGAATGTCAGACTTCTCTCAGGTCCCTGGGCTGTCTCTCCGTGTGCCTCTCAGACTGTCACTTCCTCTCTCTGGCCGCCGTCTCTGTTCAGATGACAGTGGTCCTCTGTGAATGTCAGATCTCTCTCTCAGTGTCCCCTGGGCTGTCTCCTGTTGTGCCTCTCGACTGTCACTTCCTCTCTCTGGCCTCCGTCTCTGTCTCAGACTGACAGTGGTCTCCCTCTGTGAAGTCAGACTCTCTCTCTCAGTGTCCCTGGGCTGTCTCTCCGTGGCCTTCTCGACTGTCACTTCCTCTCTCTGCGCCGCCGTCTCTGTCCAGACTGACAGTGGTCTCCCCTGGAATGTCAGACTCTCTCTTCAGTGTCCCCTGGGCTGTTCTCCGTGTGTCTCCAGACTGTCACTTCTCTCTCTGGCCATCCGCTCTGTCTCAGACTGACAAGTGGTCTCCCTCTGTGAATGTCAGACTTCTCTCTCACTGTCCCCTGGGCTGTCTGTCCGTGTGCCTCTAGACTGTACTTCCGACTCAACTACACTAATATACATGTACACTCATACACCGCACTAATATACATGTACACTCATACACCGAACTAATATACACCTACCCTCATAAACAACTACACTAATATACATGTACACACATACACCACACTAATATACACGTACACTCGTATACATCCGCATTAATATACACTCATACACCACACTAATATACACGTACACTCGTATACACCCGTATTAATATACACGTACACTCATACACCGCACTAATATACATGTACACTCATACACCGCACCACACTAATATACACGTACACTCGTATACACCCGTATTAATATACATGTACACTCATACACCGCACTAATATACAAACACTCATACACCGCACTAATATACATGTACACTCATACACCACACTCGGCAGACCTTTTTCCCAGTAGACACCGGGTTCAAAAGACTCGGAAGCAAAGACACTCAGATAAACAGGACTGTTTGCAGAAATCTGGGTCTCAAAGTGACCATTCTAGTAGTCAGAGGTCACAAGGGATGGCTGGGGTTGGCCAGAGGGACGGGGATATGGGCCCTGGAGTTTTACCAGACCTGTACCTCCCTGACTTTCATCAGAAGCAAAGAGAAGACCCAGTCCTTGCTAGACAGTATGACAAGGTGGTGAAAATTGATGAACAGATTTTAAATGCACAGGGGGTGATGGTATTCCCCCATTTTGAGCTATCAAATGATATCCTGTATAGGGTGAATAGGGAGACACAAACAGGGGAGGTCACCAGACAGATATTGGTTCCCAAGGCGTTTGTTAAATCTGTGTTCACTCTAGCCCATACTGTCCCTTGGGGCGGTCACCTGGGCAGGGATAAAACATTGGACCGTATTTCATCCCGATTCTATTGGCCAGAGATGCATAGTGATATTGCTAAGCTATGTGCGGCATGTCCGGAGTGCCAGCTAACTTGTCCAAAAGGACAAAAACCAGCCCCTTTAGTTCCTCTACCCTGGTGTCGGTTCCCTTTGAGAGGATTGGGGTAGACTTGGTAGGACCTCTAGAACCTTCTGCGAAAGGACACAGGTTTATCCTTGTAATAGTTGATTATGCAACAAGATATCCTGAGGCATTCCCCCTGAGAACAGCAACGGCGAAGCAAGTAGCCAACACGTTGTTGGAACTGTTCTCACGGGTTGGACTTCCCAAGGTTATGTTGACAGACCAAGGGATGTTGTCGGCCATTTTGCCAGGGAGAATCTTAGATCAGCCCAGGACAGTCAGGAGAGACATTACAATCAGAATGCTCGCATGAGAGTGTTTCACCCGGGAGACCAGGTGATGTTATTGTTACCCAGTTGCGAGAGTAAACTCCTGGCCAAATGGCAGGGCCCATTCGAAGTACTCCGCTGTACGGGTGATGTGGATTACGAGATCGCTCAACCAGGGTCCAGGAAGGGTAAACAAATTTACCATGTGAACTTGCTGAAACCCTGGAAGATGCAGCGGTCTCTATTCATCCACCCGGTGGAGGAGGAAACGGACTTGGGTCCTCAGCCTCCACGGGAGAACATCGTGAGTGACGATAAAATCCCAATGGGTAAACAGTTGTCCTCTGAACAAAAAGGGGACTTGTTAGCAATAATTACTCAGTTCCAGGATGTTTTTTCTGACTTACCAGGACAAACTAACTTAATTTCCCATGCAATCGAGACAGCACCTGGGGTAAAAGTACGTTCCCGTCCTTATAGGTTGCCTGAAAGTCGTAGAGAAGGAGGTACAAGAAATGTTACACTTAGGAGTGATTGAGGAATCATGCAGTGAGAGGTGTAGTCCACTAATTATGGTCCCTAAACCCGATGGGAAGGTAAGATTTTGTGTGGACCTCCGAAAGGTCAATGCGGTATCCAAGTTTGACGCATATCCGATGCCAAGGGTGGACGAATTAATTGACGCCCTTGGTAACGCGGAATATATATCCACACTGGACTTGACAAAAGGATACTGGCAAATACCCTTAGAGGAAAAGTCCAAATGCAAAACAGCCTTTGCCACTCCCATGGGCTTATACCAGTTTGTGACAATGCCATTTGGACTGCATGGAGCCCCAGCCACATTTCAGAGACTCGTGGATAAGGCACTGAGACCCCATAGGACTTATGCCGCAGCCTACCTAGATGACATTGTCATTTATAGTAAACACTGGCAGGCCCATCTAAATAGGCTGAAAGCTGTCCTCAAATCTCTAAGAGAGGCAGGGCTCACAGCCAACCCTAAGAAATGTGCCTTGGGTAAGGCGGAAACCAAATACTTAGGGTATGCAGTGGGAGGTGGAAAAGTAAGGCCACTAGCCGTCAAGGTAGCTGCCCTGAAAGAAGTTCCGACCCCCCAAACAAAAACGCAGGTACGCTCTCTGCTGGGTTTAGCAGGGTACTACCGGCGGTTCATCCCCAACTATTCGGAAGTGGCAGCCCCTTTAACAGACCTCACAAAAAAGTGTGCCCCTACACAAGTGGTGTGGTCAAGGGATTGTCAGAGAGCCTTTGAGGACATAAAAAGGTGTCTATCAGAGGGTCCCATCCTTAGAAGCCCAGACTTCAACAGCCCTTTTATAGTGCAAACAGATGCATCAGAGATAGGGCAAGGGGCAGTGTTGTCACAACAGTTTGAGGGAGTTGAACATCCTATCCTTTTCCTGAGTAGGAAATTGTTCCCGAGGGAAAAAAACTACTCAGTGATTGAGAAGGAGTGCCTCGCAGTAAAGTGGGCAATCGAGGCTTTGAGGCAATACCTGGCAGGAGTCCATTTTACTTTGGTGACGGATCATGCTCCACTGAAGTGGTTAAATAGCATGAAGGATTCCAATGCTAGATTGACTAGGTAGTATATGGCCCTCCAACCCTTCTCATTTGAGATTCAGCATAGGCCGGGAAAAGAGAACGCAAATAGTGACTTCTTTTCTAGAGAAGGGGTGGATGGTCGGGCTTCAGCCGTGCGTAGCCCCAGCCACACACTAACAGGGGAGGAATGTGACAGGGTAAATAAAAGCCACCAGTTATATGCCTGGAAAACCTATGTCTAGTCTGCAGTGCAGCACTCAATAGGTTAACTTCAGCTGGGAACCTCAGGACAATTAGTTGGATCCCAGCTGCCTAATCAAGGTATGTTAAAACCCAGGCTGTAGACACATGGAGCCTGGCTGTTGATGAGAGAGGAGTAAGAAGTAAAGAGATTCCTAAAAACAATATCTGAGTAGCAAAGCAGTTGTATTGTGAACTGTCTGTCCCCTGCATAGAAAAAGGGTAGCTGCCTTATATATAAACTGTCTGCTAAAGAGAAACTGTTTTGTTTGGTTTGCTGAAGAAAAAGCCATTTTCGTTTTTGCTGATGAAAAGCTATTTTTGTTTTGTGTGCTGTATATCTTTTAAGGCTAAATAAAACAGCCTTGTCAAGAAACCCACGTGTGTAGTTGCATGTACCCTGCAACAGATAGATACTATTATTGTTGGTTATTTTTGTTTATGTTCTATTTGAAGTGTTTATGAGAAGGGAAGAAGATGTGGTGTATTGGGTACTTCCTGGTCACTGTCATGTGATGCTGTGATGTCACCACTCTGACTTCTGACCCAGGAAGCAGAGTGAGAGCCAGTCAGAGAACATCAGGGCATAAACAGACACGCAGCAGTCTGAGGTAACCAGGAAACTGACTACATGTCAGCAGTAATAAAGAAGGATCGTTCAGTACCAACAAGGTTGTGTGTTATTGTGAAGCATAAACACTTAGACATCACACTACATGTACACTAATCTACACCTACCGCACTAATATACACCTACCCATACGTGTGCGTGCCACGCAGTGTCCTGTGTGACATCTCGCCTGTTCCTTTGCAGACACGGCAGCCATTTGGAAGAAGCTTGTGATTGTGGGAGATGGAGCGTGCGGCAAGACCTGCCTCCTAAGTGTGTTCAGCAAGGATGAGTTCCCGGTGGTTTACATCCCAACCGTATTTGAGAGCTACGTGGCGGACATTGCGGTGGATGGCAAACAGGTAGGAGAGCGAGGGGGTGGGTGGGGGTGGCAGGAAAACCCGGCCGTAGGAGTATGGGGGTGGTTGTGATGTTAGTGTGTGAGATCTCCTCTGTCCCTCTCTCCTGTGCACAGACAGTGATGTTAGTGTGTGAGATCTCCTCCGTCCCTCTCTCCTGTACACAGACACTGATGTTAGTGTGTGAGATCTCCTCCGTCCCTCTCTCCTGTGCACAGACAGTGATGTTAGTGTGTGAGATCTCCTCCGTCCCTCTCTCCTGTGCACAGACACTGATGTTAGTGTGTGTGAGATCTCCTCTGTCCCTCTCTCCTGTGCACAGACACTGATGTTAGTGTGTGAGATCTCCTCCGTCCCTCTCTCCTGTGCACAGACACTGATGTTAGTGTGTGAGACGTCCTCCGTCCCTCTCTCCTGTGCACAGACAGTGATGTTAGTGTGTGAGATCTCCTCTGTCCCTCTCTCCTGTGCACAGACAGTGATGTTAGTGTGTGAGATCTCCTCTGTCCCTCTCTCCTGTGCACAACAGACAGTGATGTTAGTGTGTGAGATCTCCTCCGTCCCTCTCTCCTGTGCACAGACACTGAGGATTGATTTATTTTTGTGACAGAAAACATCACTGAGAAGTGGACCCCGGAGGTGAAACATTTCTGCCCCAACGTACCGATCATCCTGGTGGGGAACAAGAAAGACCTGCGTAACGATGAGCACACTCGCAAGGAGCTCACCAAGATGAAGCAGGTCTGTACCCCTCCTGCTGTCTGCTTAAAGAACCACGTCCTGATTCAACCTGTATTGGTCAACCAGCGTGTCCCACTGATAGTAAAGCTATATATTTAATATACTATGTAGCTCAAAACATTGGCCAAGGACTCCCAAAACATTTGTACTTTTCTAGACCAAGATTTTAAAGGGTCGAAAACTCTCTGTTGTTATGGAGGGGAGATTCTGCTGAGACCCGTGGATCCCAGACTCTCTGAAATTCCTTAATGGTGTCTTTGAGGAACGCAGTAAATTTTCCAAATACCATAGTTTGGTTTATTCTACTCTTAACTGCATTCATGACGAGGGCTGGTTGTTTCAAAGAAAAGGCATTGCAGCATCTTGCAGCTGGTAGTATGTGGGTCACAAGTTTATGTTCAATCTTGTTAATGTTGGGAAGGCGCTTGCTGAATAGTAAGGCTATGACTGGGTCGGGTCTATCTGGTTGGCTAGCTGGGGCAGCCAACGGATTAATGTGAACACGCCACCACAGTGTTTTTAGGGATGGACACCCCCACCGGATATCTAGGGCATCGAACAAGGCCTCAAAAAAGGATTATGGAGCTTGAGGGAAAAACAGAGTGTTTCTCCGCAGTGAGTTGGAGGAGATGTGACTACTTGGAGAAAGCAAACACCACATGCTGCCATGGATGAAAAGCAATTGGTTCTCAGATTCCAGGAGGAGCATAAAGGGGAAACAAAAAACACAGAGACACTCTAAGTGAAGAGGTTCTTATATTCAGTAAATGTGATGATGAAGTCTTGGCTCTTTTAGAAGGCTTACTTACAAAACGTAAGATATAATCAAGCAGTGTGTAGGGGGATTAGCATCTCTCCCCGACAGGTGTGGTATGAGGTAGCAGGTAGTCAGTGGCTATCACTCCAAAGACAGGTGTGGTAGAACTCAGCAGGGTTCACAGTGTTAAACAGGATAAGACCCCCATGAAAAAGAGAGAGAGAGAAACTCAATAGCACAGATCAGCTAGGTACAAAAATGCTTTGTTTAAAATATAAAGTGTGCACTTACAATAATGCAATTAAAATGGGCTTTTCACACTTGTATAGTGTATGGGAGAAATCGTCTGCCGCACTGGCTCACCGTCCTGCCCCCGCCGACGTCTGTTAGTCCTGCGTCTGACCACAGCTCACAGTGTGTGGCGATCAGATGCCGCAGCTCTGGCACATCCCAGTGAACGTAGCTTCTGACGTCACCTCCGGATCGGGTCTGGCAGTATCTTGGCAGCTGGCGGCATCTCTCCCCTCAGCTCCAAGGTACTCAGGAACTCCCACTATACACGTTTCGCCAGAGGAATCGGCTTCGTCAGGAGTCTCC
The DNA here is from genome assembly GCA_036426205.1 of Ascaphus truei. Lineage (NCBI taxonomy): Eukaryota > Metazoa > Chordata > Amphibia > Anura > Ascaphidae > Ascaphus > Ascaphus truei. Next base: position 43,971 of record WSYH01004002.1, read on the forward strand.
TAGCTGATCTGTGCTATGTAGTTTCTCTTTTTTATGGGGGTCTTATCCTGTTGAACACTGTGAACCCTGCTGAGTTCTACCACACACTGACTACCTGCTACCTCATACCACACCTGTCGGGGAGCGATGCTAATCCCCCTACACACTGCTTGATTATATCTTACGTTTTTTAAGTAGGCCTTCTAAAAGAGCCAAGACTTCATCACATTTACTGAATCCTTTTCGGTTGGCTTTAGATAGGCTGACTTTTTTTGTGGATGGTTTTATTTTTCCTTCCTTTTCGGGCATGCAATGTAGCATTTTGATCCGTGCGTTTTCAATAAATCGTGGACAAGTTGTCTTCATTTTTGGTAATTAAACATCTGAGAAAGAAATTGCTCGCTACTCCAATTTTTGGTAAAGCGTATTTTGTTGGCAGGACCATCCAAGTAATCAAAAATTTGTATGTTCGTCGTGATGTGCCCTCCCATAGAAGGAATAAATCATCGTGTATCTCCACTAACAACACTTTTTTTATAATAATTGGTTGAAGGGGAACAAAAAATAAATCTCTCCTCAAAGTCTGTCATAAAAAGATTTGCGTATGAGGGCGCAATGTTGCTCCCATCCTGGGGGATTTCTGGAGGAATTTCCCGATCAACATATTGATTCAGCGCTCTGGACTTGAATTTCTTATGGTGGCAACATAAGGATATACGGATCAAAATCATAGTATAGGATCGATTATCACAGTCCATAGAGACTGACGCTTTGCGCATGCGCAGGGTCGGATACCTAGCAACAATGGGATCTCGCCGCGGGAGTAAAGAAAGATTGGACACAGCCATGATGACGTCACTAAGATGGCACCGGGCATCAAAGAAACCGGCTTGAGACGGCTGACAATACAGTATGACGCTGGGGATACAACGGATCACGTGCGCAAAGCAGACATTTTACTTGAACATCGCAATGGCAGCAGTCTTTCCAGCTGAGGCATGAGGAATAATGAGGATTTTCAGCATACAACATATATATCATCATATATATCATCATTAGCGAGCATGATGCGGGGTTGGTTTATATGGGTATATAAGACTCTATGGGCACTTTATTTTTAGCCACTACGACTTGAAAAAGACCGCTCTGGTCGAAACTTCGCTAAGTTTTTGTCTCATTAAATAGCAGTAAGAAAATCGCAGCGCCTTGTGTTTTTCTTGTTTTACTATGTGATTTGGATTCCCGCAGGACTTCTTTCAACACAAGCGCACCGTAAATATGTATGTTCTTTCTTTTATAATATGGTGTGGCAGCAGTATCCCCATTATGCAGTCAAATGTATCCAAACATTAGACAAAAACGCTCCTTAATTCAAGAACCATCATGGCAAATTAGTAATGCTACCTTAAGAGTGTTCCAAAGCACAGCAAACGACAAACGGCTTTCCAAAATTATAGTAGATCGCCGCTTTCTCTGACATCCTTCCTCTGCCACTAGGTGGAAGTGATGTGGTGGGAATGCCGGGCAGGAAGATTACGACCGGCTGCGGGCCTCTGTCCTAATCCGGAAACCGACGTTATATTAAGTGCTTTCCATCGTAGCCCGGACAGTTCGGTTAGAACGAATGATCTAATAGTGACACATCACCTGCACTTGAATCTTTAACGCAAGTACTTGGTTATGTTAATGTAGGAATATGAAATACTTAGCATGGTTGGCAGGAAGTCCCTGGTAGTGAAAGGGTTAACCTGTTCCCCTTGTCCCTGAGCATTTCTCTCCTAGTTTTGCCATCTTTCCTTAAACACTCGATGTATCTGATATATTCGCTCAGGCGCTGCGTTGTCGCGACCGTTACTGTCTGTGTGTCTGTGTGTGTGTGTGAGACCTCCTCGTCCCTCTCTCTGTACACAGACCACTGATGTTAGTGTGTGTGAGATTCTCCTCGTCCCTCTCTCCTGTGCACAGACACTGATGTTAGTGCGGCGAGATCTCCTTCGTCCCTCTTCTGTACCACAGAACACTGATGTTAGTGTGTGACATCTCCTCTGTCCCTCTTCCTGGCACAGACACTGATGTGAGTGTGTGGAGATCTCTCCGCCCCTCTCTCCGTGCACAGACAGTGATGTTAGTGTGTGAGATCTCCTCCGTCCCTCTCTCCTGTGCACAGCACACTGATGTTAGTGTGAGAGATCCTCTCGTTCATCTTCCTGTGCACAGACATGATGTTAGTGTGTGAGATCTCCTCCGTCCCTCTCTCTGTGCACAGACAGTGATGTTAGTGTGTTGGAGATCTCCTCTGTCCTCTCTCCCTGTGCACAGACAGTGATGTTAGTGTGTGAGATTCCTCCGTCCCTCTCTCCTGACACAGACAACTGATGTTAGTGTGTGAGATCTCCTCCGTCCCTCTTCCTGTGCACAGACAGTGATGGTAGTGTGTGAGATCTCCTCCGTCCCTCTCTTCTGTGCACCGACACTGATGTTAGTGTGTGTGAGATCTCCTCTGTCCCTCTCTCCTGTGCACAGACACTGATGTTGTGGTGAGATCTCCTCCGTCCCTCTCTCCTGTGCACAGGACACTGAGTTAGTGTGTGAGACGTCCTCCGTCCCCTCTCTCCGTGCACAGACAGTGATGTTAGTGTGTGAGGATCTCTCTCGTCCCTCTCTCATGTGCACAGACAGTGATGTTAGTGTGTGAGATCTCCTTGTCCCTCTCTCCTGTGCACAGACAGTGATGTTAGTGTGTGAGATCTCCTTCGTCCCTCTTCTGTGCACAACAGACAGTGATGTTAGGGTGTGTGAGATCTCCTCCGTCCCTCCTCCTGGCACAGACACTGAGGAGGATTTATTTTTGTGACAGAAAACATCACTGAGAAGTGGACCCCGGGGAGGTGAAACATTTCTGCCCCAACGTACCGATCATCCTGGTGGGGAACAAGAAAGACCTGCGTAACGATGAGCACAATCGCAAGGAGCTCACCAAGATGAAGCAGGTCTGTACCCCTCCTGCCTGTCTGCTTAAAGAACCACGTTCGATTCAACCTTGTATTGGTCAACCAGCGTGTCCCACTGATAGTAAAGCTATTTTATATTTAATATACTATGTAGCTCAAACATTGGCCAAGAGACTCCAAAACATTTGTGTACTTTTCTAGACCAGATTTTAAAGGGTCGAAAACTCTCTGTTGTTTTATGGAGGGGAGATTCTGCTAGACCCGTGGATCCCCGACTCTCTGAAATTCCTTAATGGTGTCTTTGAGGAACGCAGTAAATTTTCCAAAACCATAGTTTGGTTTATTCTACTCTTAACTGCATTCATGACAGAGGGCTGGTTGTTTCAAAGAAAAGGCATTGCAGCATCTTGCAGCTGGTGTAGTATGTGGGTCACAAGTTTATGTTCAATCTGTTAAGTTGGGAAGGCGCTTGCTGAATAGTAAGGCTATGACTGGGTCGGGTTATCTGGTTGGCTAGCTGGGGCAGCCAACGGATTAAGTGGAACACGCCACCACAGTGTTTTTAGGGATGGGACACCCCCACCGGATATCTAGGGCATCGAACAAGGCCTCAAAAAAGGATCAAGAGTATGGAGCTTTGAGGAAAAACAGAGTGTTTCCTCGCAGTGAGTTGGAGGAGATGTGACTACTGGAGAAAGCAAACACCACAATTGCTGCCATGGATGAAAAGCAATTGGTTTCAGATTCCAGGAGGAGCATAAAGGGGAAACAAAAAAACACAGAGACACTCAAGTGAAGAGGTTCTTATATTCAGTAAGTGGGATGATGAAGTCTGCTCTTTTTGAAAGGCTTACTTACAAAACGTAAGATATAATCAAGCAGTGTGTAGGGGGATAGCATGTCTCCCCGACAGGGTGGGATGAGGTAGCAGGTAGTCAGGGGCTATACTCCAAGACAGTGGTGGTAGAACTCAGCAGGGTTCACAGTGTTAAACAGGATAAGACCCCCATGAAAAGAGAGAGAGAGAAACTCAATAGCACAGATCAGCTAGGTACAAAAGCTTTGTTTAAAATAAAAGTTGCACTTACAATAATGCAATTAAAATGGGCTTTTCACACTTGTATAGTGTATGGGGAAAATCGTTGCGCGCACTGGCTCACCGTCCTGCCCCCGCCGACGTCTGTTGTTAGTCTGCTGGTCTGACCACAGCTCACAGTGTGTGGCGATCAGATGCGCAGCTCTGGCACATCCCAGTGAACGTGCTTCTGACGTCACCTCGGATCGGGTGGCAGTACTTGGCAGCTGGCGGCATCTTCCCCTCAGCTCCAAGGTACTCAGGAACTCCCACTATACACGTTTCGCCAGAGGAATCGGCTTCGTCAGGAGTCTCCTAGCTGATCTGTGCGTAGTTTCTCTTTTTTATGGGGGGTCTTATCTGTTGAAACACTGTGAAACCTGCTGAGTTCTACAACACCTGTCTTGGAGTGATAGCCACTGACTACCTGCTACCTCATACCACACCTGTCGGGAGAGATGCTAATCCCCTACACACTGCTTGATATATCTAAGTTTT
>WSYH01004002.1:48478-58659 GCA_036426205.1 Ascaphus truei
TAAGTAGGCCTTCTAAAAGAGCCAAGACTTCATCACATTTACTGAATATAAGAACCTCTTCACTTAGAGTATCTCTGTGTTTTTTGTTTCCCCTTTATGCTCCTCCTGGAATCTGAGAACCAATTTCTACATCTTGGGGACAAGTGAAGACGAATCCCACCAGAGGATTTTGAGCAGGGGGTTCAAATTTATTACTTTCTTGTATTGCACATTTTACTTTTTTGCACTGCACTAGTTTATTTATATTCACTTATATGTATGCATAATTGTGACATACACTGATTATTAATCTATTCATTTTTTAGTATTAAGTAAGAATCACAAACTAAGTTTTTTGCGCCTATTTTTCACTTTGTTACAATATATGGAGGAAAAGCAAAGCAAGGCTGACAGACTGATTGCTATACTTAAGCAGAAATATGAGACGGCTCTGCAAGAGGTTTGCAATTGCCATAGAAAGTTGGAAGTATCTCAGAAAGAGGTTCACGCTCACAGCACAGAGCTGGAACACTCTGGCTAGGAAGGCCACGGTCTAAACACAGAGATGTGTACATTGGAGGATGCCTATGAGACGGTCCTAGGGGACATAGAGAATGTAAAGAAATAGATCATAAACCTGAAGGAAGAGGTTTGGAATGTGACAAGTCAGGTCAGTGAAGAGACTGAGAAGCTTCATCAAGTATGAAAAATGAAGAAGCAATTGGCGCAAGAAAACTTAGATATGCATGAAGCACTGGAGAGTGCAGAAAGAATGCTGCATAAGGAACGTGTCTCCCTGGCAGACCACATGCTGCGGAGTCAGCTGCAAGAGCTGAAGGCGAGTCTACAAGAGTCCAAGGAGAAACAGGCGGATGCCGAGAAGGTCAATATTGAGGCCAAACTTAAAAACAAGCATGAGATTATGATCTCTGGCCTAGAAGACCGTCTTCAGTGAGAGGAGAAGCAGCGCCAAGAGCTGTAGAAGAATCGTCGGAAGTTGGAAGGTGACTCCACCGACCTGCATGATTAAATTGCAGAGCTCCAGGTGCAGATTGCTGAGCTCAAGATACAGCTCGCCAAAAAGGATGAGAGGGAGGAAGTGTCCGGCCATCAGTTGGCCGACCTGACACTGCGCTATGAGACCGAGATGGCCGATGAGAAGGACCAGCTGCAGCTGGAACTGGACAAGGTCCAGGAGGGGTACCAGCAGTTGCAGGTCAGAAATAGAGAAAAAGAAACAGATTTAAGCCTTGCTCTGAGCCAGCTGGGAGATGTGGAATCACGACTCAACTCCAAAGAAGCTGAACTGGCAACTGCACTGAAAAGAAGTGCAGAAGGACAGCTTCAAGAGCTGAAAACTCAAATAGCTTGTCTTGAATGCTCTTTAAGTGATACCACAAAATAGATGCATGCTGAAATGCTGTGGAGAATGGATTTAGAAAATAAAAGGCAAACACTTAGAGAGCAACTAGCATTTGAAAAGAACGTCCATGAAGGGGAAGTCGGGAAACGGCACGAGACTAAGATAAGCGAAATAGATTCCAGCCGTCAGACAGAATTCGAAAGCAAGCGGGCAGAGGCTGTGCAAGAATTGAGGAAGGACCACGAGGAACAAATTGTGGATTACAAGGAACAGCCGGAATGGACATTCAGTGTTAAGATGGAGAAAGAGATTGCAATGCTAAAAGAGATACGTTGGTCACAGAAGGAGATCATAGAAAATGAACCCAATACCCTCACTGATGACAAAGAGGAAGCAGAAACAGTTGATTTTGATAGTGCTGCTGTTATTCCAGAAGCAGATAGGCACCCTCCTGGGACTACTGAGAACCAACTCATTGATCTGGGATTTAAAAATCCAAATCCTCAATTTCATTTGCCGGGTTCAGATGATTATCAAATTAGTGAAGGCACCCAGGCCCACCACAAAAGATGTTTTAGCCAAGTGGGTGGCAGGACCTACAAATACAGTGGATGTAAAATCCTGATGTTAGAAATCCAGAAAAGTCAGGGGAGCGGGGGATGTAACACCATATGAGAAGAAAAATGGACATAGAACAGTACTGTATGACAGTCGGGGTTCAGTGCTGTAAACATTTGTACGATACATGTGGGAGAAGGAGCGCTGGCTGGCACTGAGTTTGAAGCAGGGGGAACCTGGTTCAATTCCAGGTGTCGGCTCCTCGTGACCTTGGGCAAGTCACTTTATCTCCCTGTGCCTCAGGCACCAAAAACACAAATTGGAGGCTCTACGGGGCAGGGACCTGGGCCTGCAAAATGTCTCTGTAAAGCGCTATGTAAAACAGCAGCGCTATACAAGAACATGCTATTATTATTATTATTATTACAATAATGACTGACTCCTGAGGAAGCGAGAGCGAAACATGTAGAGTCTGAGCCAGCACTCGGCGAAGCAGCTGATCCCGAATGGAGGATCGGTGTTGGGAGGAACGCCATCCACAGCAGCCACGTCATCCGGTCACCTGATTTCAGAACCCGGAAGTGACGATATCAGTAGCAGTGGAGACTTGGAGTGGGTGTGACATTGAATTCTTCGTGCTGGACAGAGCCCTGCTCCCCGGAACCGACATTCCTGAATTCCTAGAGGGAATGACCTGGAGCCCTGGGATGGATTCCCCAGCACCTAAAAGATAAGAACTCTTTTGGCATATATTACTTTAGTTATTGTTATGATCTGGAAGTAGGATAGCTACCCAGGTGGGTAGGGAGAGGCCTGCCTGTGTAGTTAGTTTCCTTAGCAGTAATAGGATTTTATTTTATGATTTGTTTCACCTTAAAGGGACAGGGTGCCCATTATTTTCTTTGGTGGTCTAATACAGGGTTGCGCAAGCTGGGGGGACAGATTTTAAGGGGGGCACGGCGGTTACAGAGGCCTCGTGCTATTCAGCGCGAGGCCTCTGTAAATTCACTTACCAGGTCTTGCGTCCATGCGTCTCCATGACGACAGGCATCAAATGATGCCACGGGTCATGTGACGTCACATGACCCCACGGTGTCATTTGCCGCTCGTCGCCATGGCAATGCAGCGCACCAAATTATGCCGTAGGTCACGGGACGACACGTCAAATTACGCCATGTTAATCGTTACGCCTTTCTTTCCATCCCGCAGGAGCCGGTGAAGCCGGAAAAAGGCCGGGACATGGCCAACCGGATCGGAGCCTTCGGATACATGGAGTGCTCTGCAAAGATGAATGACGGAGTGAGGGATGTGTTCGAGATGGCCACGCGGGCAGCCCTGCAACCCAGGCGCGGAAAGAAAAAATCCACGTGTCTTCTCATCTAATGGAAAACACCACGTAAAAGGACAAAAACCCATCCTCACACTCCTGGGAGAGATGGGGGAGCCAGCATATGAAGAGGGGAGCCCCATGGCATTGAATACTCACGAAAAATCCTTGAAGTGATGTTTATTAATCTTTAGTGTTCTTACTGGCCTTTATTTATCTTTTTCATTTATTCTGTAATGAGTTAAGAGAATTTATTTGAATAAAAATATAATCTTGCTGCCAGTATTTTAAAGCTGATCTTTTTCCTTTGATATATCTATCAATCAAATATAATATACTAGCTGAGAGACCCGGCGTTGCCCGTGAGAGCGGGGGGAGGGACAGTGGACAGGAGGAGGGGAGGGGGGGAGGGACAGTGGACAGGAGAGGAGGGGGGGGACAGTGGACAGGAGGGGGGGACAGGGGACAGGAGGAGGGGGGGGACAGGGGACAGGAGGGGGGGGGACGGGGACAGGAGGGGGGGGACAGTGGACAGGAGGGGGGGGACAGTGGAAGGAGGGGGGACAGGAGGGGGGGGGGGACATGGACTGGAGGGGGGGACAGTGGACAGGATGGGGGGGACAGTGGACAGGGGGGGGGGGACAGTGGCACAGGAGGGGGGGACAGTGGACAGGAGGGGGGGACAGGGGACAGGAGGGGGGGGACAGTGGACAGGAGGGGGGGGTGGGTTGCTTACAATTTCAGTGTTGTCCCTCCTCTCCACTCCCCTGTATGTTTCTCCGCTCCCCGGCCTCTCTCTTCCGCTCCTGCTCCCCCCCATCGTAGTATCGGTCCCACACCTAGAGTGACTGACCACAAACACAGGATACACACACACACGAACACACAAAACATACACATGACACACAAACAGGGCCACACACAACACACACACACACACCCACACCACACAACCACACACACAACACACCACACACACACACACACACACACACACACACACACACACAACACACACAACACACACAAACACACAACACTGTCCCCCCAACACACAGAGTGTCCACACACACACACACACACACACACACAACGTCACTCTCCTTCTGTCCGCGCCATCTTACTCGCGAGGGAGGAAGGGGGGTCCTTCCGGGGCGCGCCATCTTAGGCGCCGAGTGTCCACTGCCTGTCGGAGCACTGGGGGGGAGGTGAGGGGAGCACCGGGGGGGAGGTGAGGGGGAGCACCGCGGGGGAGGTGAGCGAGCCACAGGGGGAGGTGAGCGGAGCTCCGGGGGGGAGAGCTGAGCACCGGGGGGGAGCTGACACGGGGAGAGGAGGAGAGCACGGGGGCGCGCGGCGCGTGCTCCGGGGGGGAGAGCTGAGTGGAGCACCGGGGGGGAGCTGACACGGGGAGAGGAGGAGAGCGCGGGGACGCGTGCCGCGTGCTTGAGAGCCGTGAGGGGTGTCCCGGGCGCTCGCTCCGCTTCCCCGCTGACTGTAGCGGCGCCGGGGGTGGGGGGTGAAAGCGCGGGAAACAGGGAGACACGGGGAATGTTGGTTCTGTGTGGTGTGATCTCCGGAGGAGCTGCGGCCACGTGCGGTGTCCGTTGGTGATGTGAGGATCACGCAGCGCTGCTGCCTCGGGGGGGGGGGGGGTGCAGTGTCCGTTGGAGAGGTGAGGATGAGACAGTGTGGTGAGGTGAAGGGGAGGTGTGTTGGCAGTGTAGGCCGTAAGAGGCGGTGTGAGCGTGCAGTGTATGTGGTGTTGTGTGAGAGTATGGAATGTTGCAGTGCTGAAAGCAATAAAACTGTGTACCTGATTGTGCAGTTCTGTCGTGGTAGCAGGCGGTCAGGGTTTTCTGGGTTGAGAGCAGTGAGGGTTAGGTGTGTCACGGGAGGGCAGGCCCAAAAACACATTATATTTAAGGGGGATCAGTCACAAGGCAAAACAGGCAGTAGTAAAATAAATTGCGGTTTATTCGGACAAGACCTCGGAAACACACAGAAATACAAGAAAACAGAGAATATAAACACTGGCGGGGGTCTGGGGAAGAGATCTACCCTTTCCTAGTTGCAAGGCGCTGTTCAGCAAAGGCTTACCTTGATAGGACCTGTTCTGGGCTCCTGGACCGAAATCCAGCCTGCTGGCTAGGCCTCCCCATGCTTCCAGGTGTGAATAGCTCTTTCACAGAAGCATCAGAAGTGAGAGGCCCGCCAGCAGCTGCATGTCTTCAGATCTCCAACAGGAAAAAGAGAGAGAGAGATGCTTTTACTGCACACTCTTTTATAGGCTGTATTCCTATCTAAATCATTGAGGGGTGTAATAGCCAATTAAAGCAGGGATTGAAATTACGCATTCACTGATAGGAGGGATAAATTCAAAACTTGCCAATAGAAACTTTGCTTATCAGTTCTGACATCCAGGGCCGTTTTCTTTTTCCCTGACTCTGTGGTGTCTAGTAAGACAAAGACATCCCAATCTGAACATCATGCTCACCAAATGGTTTCCCCCCTCTGCTATTCCTCTCCTCTCTGAACTATGGAATCTATGCAAACTAGCTAGCATATTAACCATATGCCTGTGCTTTCTGTATAGAACCTTATAGTAAACATTACAACACAATATAAAGTACACTTCCTTACAGAATATACTCTGGAGAACCTTATACTTATAAGGGAAATAAATTGGAGAGATTTGGGTTTGGAAACCCTTTCTGAGCTGGGGCATTGAAATGCTAATCCACATGTAATTCACATGCTAATTCACACTGCCTTTTGTCACCAACATGGGTTTAAATCACAGGACAAACATAATACATTGCAGTTTTAAAACACAGAGAACCAACATTTGGACACAAGAGCTGACACTCTCAGCCCATACCATATTGGTTTCAGGGGCAGCCAGCCGGGCTCCCCCTTTATTAAGGAAGGCCGGCAAAGCCTATCGCCACAAGGTGCATGTGACGATGGAGGGGATTTGGCCCGGGATTAAAGGGGTTACACCCCATTTGGCCACCCCTGACCGCACCGGGAGACAAGGGGTTAACTGGGCTGAGGTCCAGAAATGTGATGTAACCCTTGTTATGACATGTAAATGCATGTTCCCCTGTTCCATTGTAATGTCTGGTTACTCAGTGTTTGCATCACACACACACTAGAATCCATCCGGGAGCACAAGGGTTAATAGTTCTTTAATGATTATAGCTCTTTGTGTAATTTTCCCGCCTTTTCAGGCACCATTTTGCAGGTCCCCATTGGCCGCCATTAGGGCTCAATGCATTTCAATAGGAATTTGTGCTGTTTTAGTCCTGTTTCCTGTAGTGACCAGCAGGTGGCGTCCGAGAGGGAGAGCGGCGGTTTCCCATTGAAAGTCAATGGGCTCATTGACTTCAATGGAGATGCCTCGAGGTAACCTAGTTGGCTGCCGTCCAGACCGCAAACCGCAAAGCGGATACAATGTCCTTCAAAAGAGCTAAAATCACTGGGTCAAGTTCAACGTCAATTAGCGGGGGAATAAACAGTTCTAGGGCACCTAGGGATAAAATTATTTTTACCCATAGTTCCTAGGCGTCCCCCCACTCGACCACCACCGGGTCCCCGACTCCTGGACCCCCGATAAGGGTCGAACCAGATAGAGCGGGTCGCGCCATAGGCTTCAATGGCGGCGGCAGAAACAGCTCAGAAAAATGACTAAGTGTAAAATGTTGAAATGTGTAAGTCCATATCTCCGGTTCTGGAATGCCCAGAGGGATGGGATTTGGGTGACATGTAGCCAAGATTCCGGCTTTAATGCATGCCCATTTCCAGCCCCCTCAGACCAACCAGACGGAGTATGGACCCCCTTGAAGTTCGGGACTTTTCCCATAGACTTCAATGGCAGAAAACCCCCATTGACTTCAATGGCGGCGATTTACCATTGAAAGTCTATGGCGGAGCTGCCCGTTGTTTTCAATGGGGATTTAGTGAAAAGCTGAGATTTCTTTTTCAATGGAGATTTTTGTATTAAAATGATTTAATGTGCATTTGTGTAACTCCGGTTTCTTAGGTCGTAGCAAGTCGCTTTTTTGACCATATGGTGTCCCAGTTCTGGCAATGCGAACTGGGAAGTTTGGACCTGCTAAACCTAACGGAACCGGATATTTTAATACGTTTATGTTTTATGCTTAATAGTGTATCCTAAGGTAGGGATAAGTTCAAAAGGAAATTCTTTTGGGCCATAAGGTAGCAGATGGCCCTGGGGACGCCGCTATGTCTAGGATTTAAGTGCTGTTCAAAGAGTTTTATCACCCTCACTGCTTATCCGAAGCCCAAACCAGGGCAGGTCTTAAGTGTTCCAGTTAACACCTTTCAACAAAGGTTTTCCTGCCAGAACTCATAATGGTAGACTGGCTGGCATTCCTGATGTAAATGTGGGGCTTCAGAAATGAGACCCCCAGAGTTCTACTGCGCATGTGCCAACTAGCAGGGGGGCATGGGTCAGAATGCTTTCCCACGTTAGTGAGTGGCTGGAGGTAATTGTAAACCAATCCCCTGTGCTTAAGGTTAAGAATAGAAGGAGAAAGGTTTATAAACTGCTGTCCACCCATATATCTTTTGTCTTCGTTTGCTGAATGATTTCCTGATTGCTGGATGAAACTGCCAGTTCAGATGGGACTGTTTTCATTATTTTCATCTTTTACGTAAGTGTCTATATTTTGCCTGTTATTGTATAATCTGTTGTGTTCACCTTTATCAAGGAATAAATTCTATTTATCATATCTAAGTCTCGTCCCAGTTCAAACCCAGGTATATATATATATTTATATATATAGTTTTTGGTGTACAATTACAGCCTGTCGCAAGCTCTCGTGACAGTGCAAATCTCTCAGAGCAGTGAGGGTTAGGTGCTGGCAAGCGTTCCCAAAGCTCAGTGAGTGAGTGGTGGGAGAGTGTGTCAGTGGTGTAGGTCAGTGAGGGGTGGGACAGTGTGGCAGTGGTGTTGGCCGCAGACCAATGAGAGTTGTGCGGGGGCGGACCGCAGACCAATGAGAGATGTGCGGGGGCGGGCATGACCTGAAGCGGAGTGACAGGCCAATGGTGCAATCAGATTGTCCGTAGGGACACAGGAAGATGCAGACAGGCATACAGTGCTTTCACTAATATATAATAAGATAACGTCACTGAGTTAGCAGCACCAGACTATCTCTGACATTCCACTCTAACTACTAACTACAACTTCTTTTGGTTTGACAATAATTTTCTTCTGCAGCTGTGTGCAACCACCATGGGGATCAGGTTCGCACCAAGTTATGCCAACCTGTTCTTGGGTATTTGGGAGGAAGACTGGATATGATCCAACAACAAATTTGGTGCAAACCTGGTCCTCAGGCGTAGATACATAGATGATGTTTTGTTTGTATGGCAGGGTGATATGGAATGTTTGAATAATTTCATTTTATATCTAAACTGTAACAATCTAAATCTGAAATTTACTTCAAAAATAAGTAAACAAGAGAGAGAATTTCTGGACCTTGTCTTGTACATTGAAAATAAAGGGGTGTGTGCCAAGCACACATGTAAGTGAAACTTCTCTGTGTGTTTTGTCAATGAACTAAAGTTCTCACAACCCAGGGGGAGCATGAAGGAAAAAACAACAGAAAAGACACAAACTAAGTGCAGACTGTATAATGCAGTGTGACAATGTATGGAGAAACTTGGCTCTCGTGTGCAGCCTACTCACAGGATAGCAGTAAGGTATGGGCAAAAACAGGATCTGTAGAATCTGTAGTGTCTTCTAGGTGTAGACAGGATACCTCTCACAGGTTGTGAGAACATATATCGATCATCTGGGACCAGTGAAGACAGTCCCTTCCAGAGGGTTTGAGCAGGGGTTACAACTTTTATATACACTTGTTTTATTGCACCATTATTAGTCACTTATATTCACGCACTATATTATAAATTTAAAAATAATTTATTCACTTAAAGATTGGAGATTACTAGTATTGTTTCAGCGCCTGTCTCTACACCATCACTTTGTCACAAATGAACTAAAGTTGACATACTGGTGATCACTATACAATCAAAGACAGTAATGAGTGTAATTCATTTACTTTATTTCTGACATGACATTACCATTGTATTATGTTTAATACATGATACTATTAATTTATGATAACTAAAGTAAGAGACATATCTTTGATCGTAAAGTATCCAAATGGTGTGGAAAGACTGCATCAATTGTTGAATCTGATCTTGTAGTTGCAATGGCTGGATTGGTTTTGAGAGTTAAATTAAATGTTTGTTTCATGAATGTAATGAGAGGCAGGGATTCAACAGTGAAAGTTGATGTTAAAGTCACCACTTAAAATGATGGGTATTGGAGGATAGTCTTTGTGCAATGAGACTGCACCGGCAATTAAGTATGGTAGCATAATGAAATGGAGGAAGTTGATGATATTGTCGAGGCGTGTGTTTGGTGATTGTAGAGGGAGAAAGGGGGTGGCCCGGTATTAAAGGGGTTGCACCCCATATGGCCATCCCCTGACCTCACCAGAGAGACAAGGGGTTAACTGGACTGCGGTCCAGGGATGTGGTTTGCACCTTGTTATACCTTGAAAATGTATGTTCCCATGTTTCACCTGTAATGTTATTTCCCAAGGCAGGGATAAAATCCTGCAGAGATTCCTTTGCACAAAGGGAAGCAGATGGTCAGAGGGGCGACCCAATGTCTAGGAACCAAGTATTGGTCAAACGACTCTGCCACTCTAATTGTTACCTGAGGGCGGAGAATCATCAAACTGGAGTGGTTTGTAAGTGTTATGTCTACACCTACAAACAATGCAGATCCTACCAGATACTTCATTTGGTAGACTGATCGTTGCCCCTGATTTAATTATGGGGCTACCCATAGTGTCCCAGTACACACGGGCCAATTAGCTGGGGGGCATGGGTTAATCTGTGTCTCCACGTTAG